>BMAO01017187.1:0-181503 GCA_019973975.1 Trichonephila clavata
TTTACAATGAATCAAATTATATAATCTCTAACCAGTTACAACTATACTGCATAGCTTTACGTAGAAAAGCTTTTTATAGATTTAGTTTTAGCACTACTCACAAAATGCTCTTTTTAGTAAGCACCTGTTTTAAAAATTCAGATATATTTAGGCATATTAGTTAAGAAAACTTCAAAAAAGTTTGCAATTAGAAGTTAGTTTGCCATTTTCCTATTTTTCAATTTTTTACTATTAGTTCACTCTCTCCTATATATATATATATCTTGTTTAAATTTTCAATATTTAATAAAATGCTTTCTATTTATTCATTCAAGAACAAATACATTTTTTTAAACTTGTAGTGGATGACGCTTTATGTTAATACAGTTTTTTCAAATATTAATTTATTAATTAAATTAAAAAATGAATAAATAGTAACAAACAAAATAATAGTCCAACAGCATATATGGAAAGGAAAATCATTCGTTGTATCCCTGTAGCGCATTGGACTTCTAATTCAAAGATCGTGGGTTCGAATCCCACCTGGGATGGCCTAATTTCTGAGAATGTGATTTCCTTTTTACTATAGTATTTTATTAGAATAATTAAATTTAATTAATGAATAAACAGTAACAAACAAATAAAAAAATAGTCCAACACCATATATAGAAAAGAAAATGGAAAATTGCAAGGAAAATAGCTTTCTATTTTGTCATTAAATATTGTTGTTCTGCGTTATGTATATACATATTTATATTAATTGTAACTATTTAATAAAAAGTAACTAAAATAAATTTTTTATTTATTGACCTAAGTAGGAATTGACTTAATTTTTTTTATATTACTTATTACTTTGATATTTGATATAATTTATTACATCATTAGGCATTTACTTAAGTAAAAAAAGAAATTTTTTCTTTCAGTAGATTTTTCAGTATTAGTTGAGACATTTAATTTTAAAATCATATATTGCATGGTTTAATACTTTCATTATATATTTATAAATTTTTTAAGTGTATTTAATGGCTCAAAAACTGATTTAAATATGTTTTTCATGCAAGACTGCCGTTTCAAATTGCCTTATAAACATCAGAACGCAGATAAACACGACGACAAGCTGCATACATTTTTTTAAAAATTAGGGATCAATTTTTATTCGTTTAGTTGAAGCAAAAATAGCTATAGAAATATTTTCTTTTAGCTTTAGGAAGCATAAGCTTCAATATGTCTTCTGCAGATTAAAAGGATATTACCGAGTATTAAGCAAATATTTCAAGATTCATATTTGCTAACACGACTTTTTTTTAGAAGTAGTAGAAACGAGTATCTAAACACCATCATCCTATGTTACAAATTCCAAATTTTCCCTTGAAATGTGATAGATAATAGTCATTAACCACGTCGGAAAAAACCCAAAACCCTTTGCTGAGTCGATAATGACGCCTTCAAAGTTTATTTCGCAGTTTCCTGCCACCTGATTAAATTGTTAAGTTGAAGGAGGGAGAAAAAATGGTGGAATGGATGTCGAACTAATAAACTGGAAGAAGAGTTAACCCGAGTGAAGTGAAGTGAGTGTCGTTAAGCTATGATTTAGACGCCACCTTTTAACGTCGACGTTAATGACACCAAGCACAGCAAGAAAAGCCTCGTCGAATTTCTGTAGGAACAAGCCATATAGAAGTTCGATGCTGGTGCTTAATTACAGTCTGGGGAAAGGGGGGAAGGGCCCTAACAATGTAGAAGGGTGGGAAAGAAGAATTTTTGAGTGGGGTAGAGTTGTCGGTCGTTTGCATGACAAAAATGGAGCTACCACTATTGGTCGATTAAGAAATACGGTGAGAATATTTTTTGTTCCATTCTAGACTTGGAATTTGAATGTAGGAAAAGGTATTGAAGGAAAAGAATGGAGTGATTTGAATTGCAAATGGGAATTACAGAATTACTTTGACCATTCGACAAAGCAGAGCATTAGAAAGTGCTTTACTATGGAAGAATTGCTTCTATCTGCATTTTGCTCGATTAATTTATAATCTAGTAGAATAGAAATGAGCTCGAAGAAAGGCTATTCCGCTATAAAGAAGTCGTATTGATTTCGAGTTCTGCATTATTTATTATAAGCCGTGAACAAGATATAAATAATGCAGCTTCGTATGGTGATACAGTATCATAAAGAACAGTATCATATCTGTATTTTTAAAACATTATTAGTTGATATTTATTTAATTTTAAGAGATGATTAACAAAAAAAATAGCTAAATTTTATAAAAATGTATAAGTCTTGTTAATAAAGTCATTTTCAGAAATTGATATGCTAAAAGATATGCTTCTAAAAAACTGAATAATGAAAACACATCAAAAAGCTTGCTTTTTCAGTTCAAAATTCATATTGCAGTATTTAAATTAATAATATTGAATTAAAATAATTAATTAAAAATAATGTTTATATTTATAATATTAATGTGAGCACAAATTCGCTTTTTTTAATATCAGGACTGATTTGAAGTATATAAAAGTTTAAAATAATGAACAATGTAGATTAAATTAAATTGTTTTAATTTTCCTTTATATTAACTGGAGTAAAAATGAGATTAAAGCAATTATAAATATTACTTTCGAGACTTATATTGATTTATATTGCACTGTACATGAATAGTTTATTTTAAAACATATATTGCGTACTAAATTGAACTAGTTTTAATTAACTGATATTCGATTCTTGCGGGGAAAAAACGATTTTTTTCTAAAAGTATCTCTGAAAATAAAAACGATTTTCAAAAACAATTATAGGAAATGAATCGAAAATGAATTATCGAAATGAATTATGTAAAAAAGTAAAAGAATCTTTCAATTTGAAAAATTTTAAGTTCTTCAAATTACTTTTTTTTCATGTTTCTTTTAATTATTTGCGATTGCCTGAAACACGAATACTATAAATCCTGAAAATGAAATGCGGAAAAATGGTGGTGAAAGAAAGATAATAAAAATTTAGACTCGTTGCACTATTTTTTTTCCTGCTAGAAACACTAAATGAATAAAGCCAATCATTCGGACAATGATGATATCTTCTAAGTTTATATCATTTAAATATTATTATTATATTACTGAATGTAAAAATATGTATTTTAAAATCAAAAGATTGCATTCATAGGAACAACACTATAAATAATATAACAGTTTTTATTAAAAAAGTAAAGCAATATGTTTTATCTTTTCTTTTTAATTTATACAGATCTCATATTTAGGGGAAATGCATTTTGTCTGGTGAGTTAAAACTTTTTGAAACATCGCACTCTTATTCAAAGTAAAATTAATAAACACTCCCTCTGACGATTCTTTATTTCCCCTTTTACTTTGATATTCTAAGGTTCAAGAAATGAGTTTTTGCTCAGATTGGTCATCGAGTACATAATCAGAGTAAGTACAGAAGTAAGTCAAAAAGAAAATGGACCTTTGCGATTTCTCTTTCCAAGGTTTGGGAACAGTGCTGCATGAGGAATAGTCTGCAACACTTCTATGCAACGTGACACTCGTCTTTTTTCGTAGTCGTTGAGGTGTTGCAAACCTTTCTACATCGTAGCTTCATTGTCAATCTGCACCAAGGAGGAAAGGAGGATAGTGATTCGCTTTTTGTTTGGGGAAGGTGTGAAACCTGCGGAAATTATTCGTCGCATGCAAACGCAGAATGGAGGCAGCTGTTTATCGCGAAGCAATATTTATACGAATGGATAGATCGCTTCAAACAACAGACTTATTTATGTGACGATGAAAAATCGGGCAATCCATCGACTTCAACCACAGAGGGTATTCGTCGTTGAAGGCACAGTAAAGGAAGAGATGGCTAATATTCAGGGTAGATATCCCACACACACCTTCCACAAACAAAAATCAAATCACTGCCCTTTTTCCTTCTTAGTGCAAATCGACAATGACACTGCCATTTTGGACGGTCTCCTACACTCCAACGACTACGAGTAAAAGACGATTGGCACCTAGTATAGAAGTATTGAGAGTTATCACGCATGCACTCATGCAGCGCTGATGTCGAACCTTGGAAAGAGAAATCACAAAAGTCTTTTTACTTTTTGACTTCCCTAGTATGTGTATAATTGATCATGTGTGTCAGCATAACAAAGAGAAAAAACATTAACACTAATTTACAAATGTTTACACTTTTTGCAATTCTAGTAAAATTATACTAAATTCCAAAATGAGTAAAAAACTTATGATTCAGGATAAGTTTTTCAATGAAATTTTTTAAAACCCTATTTTTACTACAATAATTGAATTTTAAGTGTTATTTTTTTCCGCAATATTTACTTACCCAAGAGTTCAATCTGATTATCAATCCATTACTCAAACGTGTGTTGATCTTTACAGAAATTTAATAGATGAATTAACTGATTCTGTTTCAATTAATTTAATATTTTGTATGGGATAATTTCTGGAATTTTTTCAATAAATTTCGAGCTTCTCAATATTTTAATTATGAAAAAAATCCATTTTTAACTTGCGTTTAAATTTGCTTTAAAAATTTGATTTAAAATGTTTTATATTGAATGCCTTAGATTCTGCCCTTTCTAGTAATGTATTTATTAAAATTTTAATCGTTACTGAAATATTTTATCAAAATTCCATCACAGAATTAAAGTTAAATATACTTCAAAATAGTTTTCGAAAATTGAAATGCTGTTCAATGCCTATACAATTTTTCTTTTCTGTGAAACAAAAATCAATTTTAGCTAATAAAAAACTTTAAAATATTACTGTTTTCCTTTTTCGTGAATCTTACTACACACCAGTTTTCACATAATAATTTAAAACTTTTTTATATTGAATTGCTTTGCTATTAAATTTTTTCCAAACCAAAATTTCACCTTTAAATATTAATTTTTTTTTTCTGTTTAAGCATAATATTAAATTATTACATGACAAAGTATTGCATGTCGTTATGTGTTTTATGGTATACGATAAAAATTTCTTTAGAAAATTATGTTTCAAATGAGCTCATTATGTCGGTAGCTGAATAAAGACCTAAGTTTACTGTAACATTCAAAAGAAATTGGTCTCAAAGTCAGAAAAAATGGGTTTTGTGAAAGTTTCAGCCTGAGAAAGTTTTAGTTCTAATGCGATTTACTCTTTCAGAGCGAGTTTTTTTTTTTATTATTTCGACAGATCCTGATCTATTACAATCGTACATCACTCAAATTTAAATTCTCATTCCAATTTCATATAGCCTTTGTAATATATTTTGATTTTAAGGGAAATGTTTCTAATTATTAAATATAAAAATGCAGGATACAAATTAAGCTACACGATTTTATTTATTTATTCACTTTGAAAAGATTTTTTAAATAATGAGTGAAAGAAATTTTCAAATATTGTAATTAATTTATAAGCATAATGTATGAGAAAAAATTTTAAAAAGCTCTGCTTCTCATAAAACAAAACGTAGTTTATTTACATATTTATTTTTAATCTACAATTATGACAAAAATTTATATCATACATAAAAATAAATAATAACACACACTTTTGTGAAATTTTAAAAATCAAATTATCTACAGTTGTGTGTGGATTGATTGACCACTAGCATTACGATTCTTTCTTATATTTGACAGCCTAGATTGTAATTTCTCAAAGCAAACAAAAAAAATAGGAATACCATTCACTTTAACGTAAGACCATTGATTTAAAATGGGCGATTATTTTTAAATGCCTTTAAAAGAAAAGAAATAACACATCACTTTCAATAAGTCCCTGGCCTAACCAATAAAATAACAACTTTTAAGCAAAATTTAATTTTATTTATCAAGATACTCCCCTTCAAGAGTAATACTTTCAGTCTAGTGATCTTTTAATTGTTTAATATCTTTTTCGTAGACGATTTGTTTTTGCTCTCAAAATAGGCTTCAACTTCGGCAATCATTTCTTCATTTGAGCCAAACCTTTTCCCCTGGATCATTCTTTTTACGTCTACAAACAGCCAGTGGTCACTGGGGGCTAGATCTGCACTGTACGGTGGTAGGAAAGTAATTCTAAGCACAATTCATTCAGTTTGACCATCCTTTTCTTAGACTTGTGGCACGAAGCATTATCCTGGTGAAACAGCACTTTTTTCTTTTCGATTGAGGACGTTTTTCCTTTATTTTTTCATTCAGTTAATCCAATAACGCCGTGTAATATTCACTATTAATTGTTTTGCCTTTCTCAAGGTAGTCAGTTAACAATATTCCATGTGCATCCCAAAATACGGAGGCCATAACCTTGCCAGCTGATGTTTGGGTTTTTAGTAGCCTTGGACAGCTTTCACCAGCTGATTGATGTCCACTCAGCTAACGATCTTTTTGATTCAAGCGTGTTGTAATGGATCCATCCATTGTCACATACCTACGTAAAAAATCCTGCTTACCTTGCTTAAACAGCTCCAAATAGTGCTGTGAATCTTCGATTCGTTGTTATTTTTGATCGACAGTGAACAAACGCGGCGTCCCCTTTTTAACACATCTTTCCTATTGACAAATGTGATTATGCCAAATAGTGAATACACTGCCTTTTGCTATCTTCACATACCCTGCTATCTCTCAACGCTTCTTCCGATCGGCTAAAACGATTTCATGGACTTTTTGTTTTCTGGAACAATTGCGGAATTTGGGCGACCAGAGATTTTAGCGTCATTTGTGTCTGTGTGACCACGTTTTAAGTCAGCATACCACTTCTTAACAATTGTTGGCGATGAAGCAGAGTCCGGACAACACTTATCTTGTCAATTTTTTGTTTGAATAGTGCTTCTTTTCATCAAAAAGCAATGCTTAATTAACACGTGAAATTCTTTTTCATCCATGTTTTCTAAGCAAACAAATATTGCTGCACTAAAACCACTGTGAACTAAATAAGATGCTATCATGAAATTTTGTGTGTGTTACACATCTCGTTTGAAAGTTAGTACTACCAGGTTATGCTAATTAAGATTAGAAGGTATCGCCATTTATACGACAGGCCTGGGACTCATTGAGTGATGTGCTATATATGTATGTGTGTGTGTATATATACAAAAACTGGTGTATAAAATTAAACTTACAGAACACATTTTTTTTAGTAAATAGAAATATATGCCACTATTATTTTTAAAAATATGATGTTACAATACTCGTATATAATGCAATTTTGGAAAAAAATTCGAAGTATCGCTCTTGTGTCTGTTTAATTGTGAAAAAGATCTGTTTTCCCCCCTAAAAAATTGCAGGAGAGGAATTTGAAGTTGAAAAATGTGGTTGTCTTTTGAAACTGCCATACTTTTATTTAGGATTCCCATTTTTAAAGAAAACAACATTGACCGCACAAATTCCAATTAAAATAACAAATCATTTAAACGATGGATTGCAATAAATAGAGAATCGTTGAACGTCTAGATAGTGAACAGTCACAGGTGGAAATCGCTCGTTAGTTTCAAGTGTCACGTATGGTGGCATTTGAACATTATGGAATCAGTTTCAGACAGTGGCTGCGATCCCTAGGAGGATTAGACAAGTTCTCTCAAGAATCTCAATAACTGCGGAAGATAGCCACGTGCTTGTAAATGCATGGTGAAATAGATTGCTGGGCAGTTGTATCAAAAGCCCTCGTTACCTGCGTCTGAAACAAAAGCATCCATATAAACCATGCTTAGACAGCTACCTTAAAGGAATATTTACATTGAGGAACCAGTGTTGTGCATTCCCTTTACGCAGTTCACGTGAGAGCCCATCCAGCTTCGACCCATTAACACCATTCTTACATAGATCAAGATTGGAGCGGTGTCCTCTTTAGAGACGAATCGCGATAGTGCACATAAAGGGATTTTCGACGAGTTTTCACTGGAGAGACTTGGGATACATTGTCATTCTACAAGCATCAAAGAAATAAATCGCTTTGGATGCACTGGCATCCTTGCATGAAGAAGGATAATATTGGATACTCGTGCACCACTCCATATTTTTTCTGCAGGTACAATGACAGTAAAACATTATATAGATGAGATTCTTGAAATTTGCACGTATTTTTTAGGAGATGTAGAACACAAATTTGTTTTTATGGACGATAACGCCTAACCACACAAAGCTGTATTTGCCGACGATTATTTGAAAGAAGAGAGTATTTGCCTATGGCGTGGCCATAACGAGGTCTACAGACCTCAATTCCATAAAGTGGTTGCAGGAAAAGCTATTAGATTTCGAAGACCTATTCCAGGAGATTGCCAGGCATTAAAATCGACGCTTTTGGAAGAAGGAGTATTAATGCCCCAGTCGTAGATCCATATCCTCATTAATAATATGAGAGTACGTTGGGACGCATGTATAGATGTACAAGGAGGCCATATTTTTACTAAACGGATGATGCAGAGTTATGACACATTTTCTTTTTGTCAATGTTGTGTTCGTTTGTATATCAGCTTACAATAAACTCCTGTGCATTTTTTTGTTATTTTCATATCTTATTACATAAGATATTAATATACCAAACTTCCCCCTACATTAAACTTAATTTTAATTCTAATATCTAGTCTTTTTATGTTTGTAACCTTAATTTTGGACTCCAGTATGTGTATATTGATACAAATCCATGAGGATTTTGAATCTTTATTTTTTCCTATTGGCTGATTTTTTTCCAGAATAAAGTGGAAATGTAGAGTAATATTTAAAAACATGTAAGAGCCTTATCATTTCAAAAGAAGTGTAAGAAATAAAAAAAGGTACAATAAAAGCGAGGATGACTGTAAAGGAAAAATTCAAATTAGTTTTAACAAATCGAATTGCACAAACGGTTTTATTCGATGTTTGAAAATAATTTTATTACAACTTTTCATCAGATCCAATTCTGAGCGTTTGTTTTATTTTTAAATTGAACAGCATGCTAATCCTAAGCTTCTATTCTACTTCTAACTAAAAAAGGTGCATATATGCATATGAATAATTCATGAAAGATACTTTAAGCAAAATAAAATAATCGAATGAATATTCATCCCTTACTGTATTTCGTCTCCGTTTTGCACAACAACGGAAATCGCTGTGGAAACTTCCTTATTCTTATCAGTCTGATTGAAACACTTTGCTCCAGAATAGCAAGCAGCCTGGAAGAAAGAACAAATGTTAAGTCTAGAAGTTGACAAGAGCAGAAAAGGTTGATTGGATTAAAAAATTCTTAAGCAACTCTTCGAATTTTTTGTATCGTTGTTTTTCTCTGATACAAACATTTTTTTTTTTCATTTTTTTTTTTATATTGATTAGGCATATATAAACATTTTATTTTTCTACTTAAGAAATAAGGTGACAGATTCATTTTATATCGAAAAGGAATAACTTTACATATTCTTGTACATTATTTAAATATTAGGGATTACATATTTCAAAGGGATCTGAAAAGTATTTCTTCCCTCTATTATATTTAACTAGCCTGACTAATACTATATTCAAAATCACGTTAAGTATTATGTAAAAATCTTTATCATATTGTTTTTTTAATGTTTTTTTCTTTGCACTTTACTAAGTGTTAGAAAGTTCATTTAATTAAATTGGTTTATTGAATCGTTATAAACAAAAGTTTTTTTAAGAAATGAGAAATTTGTCGAGAAATAAATAATTTGGCAACTCAATAATTTTATTAAAAGTCAATTTAAACAACTACTAAAAGTTTTCAGCTTCAGTTTCTACATACTCGTATATAGAGGAGAGGAGGGTATTATGGAATAGTCAGAGTACCAAGGTTTTGGAACTGTTTGTGTAACTGCTAATGCAAGGTTAACCCTCGTACTACTCAAAAAAAAAATTCATGATGCATTGCAATGAGAGTTGACCGCTTCTTGTCCTATTTCTTACTACAGAACAAAGTGTATTTTGTGATTTCAAAAGTTTTTGCACAGGTAGTATTTCAATTATTTTAACTTGCTAGAACACTTGTAACTTGATGTTGTGCGTATAAGAAAATTGCCACAATGGGATGTATCTTCTTATTTTTAGTTTAAGCAGACAATATTTTGTTCTCCAGTTCAAAAATTCATTTTCCAAGAGGAAAATGTGATTTTTATAGTTACAAATTACGTTTTATGATGGCTCATTTCTTTCCAATAGTTTAAACTTTTATTCCACATTTCACATTATGCGATTATTCCATAATAACCTCCATATGTAACTATTTTAAATAAATTTTTATGACAACAAAATAATTAGAATTTTTCTACAAATGACAAATAGTTATAGAATATACTCGTGATGAGTTTGGGGATTTTTATGAAAAATCAGTGAAGTTATTAGAAAAGTAAATGGTTTTCCATAATGCCCTTCTCGTATCTACTCGTTTATCATTTCCTAAAGATATTTATTGAAAGATTTTTTTTTTTCCTTTCAATATGTATATCTAAATTTTAAGATATATTTCAAAAAAAGAATTATAAACTTTTTAAATCTAACTTTGAATTTTGTATATAGGGCGAGTAATTTAATGTTATATGTGTAGGATATCCCCTGGAACTCTTTTTGTAAAAGGTTAGATCATATCCCTGTACAGAGGACGGCAATTTTAGTCAAAACAGCATTCCAGATCAACGCCATCTGGCGGGATTATAAAACAACTTTTTTTTCCGGCAGAGGCCCACTAACACTTAACAACGAAGCAGCGCTTTCGAGCATCCGCGCCCGCTCGCCATAACCCAGGCGTTAAGTTGCAATCCCATCGCGTGATGAGTTCTTTATTTAATGTCTAACGTCCTCTAGACGGAATAATCTAACTTTTCTATTTTTTAATCTGCTTGTTCTAATTTCTATTCTGTAAATATTCCATCTGTAAATACGCTCCTATAACTCGTAATAAATTATTTAGTTTGCAACAAGTTTCCTTCTTTTTAATTATGTTGTCTATTTATTCAAAGTTAACATTTAGATCGTAAAAAACCCCTAGACACCCCAACGAAAAATCCCGCTACCTGAAGAATCTAACTTTTTGAAAGATTTCGGTTAGATTCCTACATATGTGTGTGTGTGTAATATTGAATTTGCTGTTAATTTTAGAAGAAAATATAAACTGCTAAGAAGAGAGAGAGAGAGAGAGAGAAGTTTAAAAATATATAAGTTTAAGGAACTGCCATTGTTAGTATTGCCATTCAACCAACAAATAACATCAACATTTTCTTGATAACAAAAAAGTATTAGGTTTATTTGTATCTATTCCTTTATTACTATATTATCCTTGTGTTACTCTCTTAATAGATCTGTTACATTCAAAAATCCGAAACACAAAATTAAATTCTAGTAATTAAAAGCTTAGTAAAGATTAAGATTTTGAGACACATGATCCGTTGGATCTCAAGTATCCTCTTTTTTTATCTGAATGACACAACCTCATATTTAATTTATCGCGAGGAATACGCCTAAGCGCCAAGTCAACACATAAGAACAGCGTTTGAAAATGTGCCAATTTATCACTTTAATGGACCATTCCCTTTCATTATCCCTCTGTTCTCCCGTAATCACTCCTGTCATCGAATGGTCGACGGCAATTAATATCTTATTAGGGCGTAGGCCCTATATGACAAGGGTGGGGTCTTGAATTAAGCCCCGCCCCGAGAAGTGACCCCCAAGGAAGGTCAAAGAACCCCAAACGCTGAATATTTAATAAAACAAATCCGTCAAAAGAATACAGCTCTTTAGAAGCAAATTGAACCGGTTTACTTTTAAAGGGAGAAATTTTTAATTAAAGTTCATTAAACGACGAGGGAGTGAAGCAACTAATGAAGATGAGGGCCCCCTCATTAGATTCACCCTATTTGCGAGTTGGAGATAGTCATTAGTTAGTTCATCGTTGGATCTTTGAAGCACAATAGTTTGGAATAAAGTCGCTTAGTTTGAGAGAAATGGAAGAGGAGGAAAGAAAGTGGAAGATGTGTTTGTGCTTCGCGAAGACAGCATTGATTTATGGAGAGATATATTGATCCCGGATAGCGGAGTGTTATTCTTTAGCAATTCTGTTGAAACAAAGAAGGTTTTCTGTATTTAAAGCAAATATTTCACTGCTTGGGTACGTATTGGAGAAGGATTGTCTTTATTTTCGTTAAAAGGGTGTCTGAAAAGTATTGAGGTGTTCGAGAGAGTGGGATTGGATTTTGAGATTGGGTGAATGCAAGAAAAAAATTAACAATGCATGATGTTAATATCTGTGGCTGGATTAAAATTTCTAAGTTGCTACAGTTTGGTTAAATGCTTTTGAACAAATTCTTTATAATGAATTCGCTTAGTTGCTGATTTTTGTTCTGTAAGTATTAATTCCATTAGATTAAAGATAAATGGTACATAACGCAACACAGTTTTCTGAAATGCAGATTACAACAAATTATTAATTTAAATTTATAATTCTTAAAAAAATTTTACAACTGCATTACTGAAAATAAATTTACGTAACTAAAAGGGACAGAAACATAGTTTGGATTATTAGTTTATTATTCTATTGTACATTTCTAAATTTATGTACATCTCTGTGTACTTTATTAAAAATGTAAAAATATATATATTAATATTAAGTGTTTAAACTTATTTTTACGTACAATAATATTTTCCAATTATTTCTTCTACAATGCATAACACAAACATATCCCATTAATTTATTCTTCAGTTTAAGTTACATAATATTATATCTAAAATATTTGGAATATGAAAATTCATTTGAACGGGAAATAGCAGTATATTAAAAAACATCATTAATGAAAAATGAAAAATAATATAACTCCAAAATACTGTTAACAATATTTTCAAAAATATAGCTTACACATTTTTTTTTAAAAAATGGCTCGCTTAGTATTTTAGCTCTAAGAAAGTAAGTTTTATTCTAAAGAAAGGATAGTAATAAAATAGAAGATTGAAAACTACAGAAGCAACGGAAAAAACTGTTTCATGAAGCCATTGTGGTACTGGATGCATGTAAATGTTAGTCAAAATATTATCAATATCTTTTTAGAATACCCAAATACAGTCGGACCTCTATATAACGAAGTCGCTAAATCCCGAAAAAAGTTCGTTATATGGAAAATACATTATAAAGAGGCTCATCTTTCAATATACTTTATAAACAACGTAAAACAAATTTTAATTTCATAAACAATATATCTTGAAAAAAATTAATTATTCACACCTTCTTGTTTTATTTAATATCTTTTTATTTTACATATGTATATCTTTCAAAGATACTAATCGAAGATTTTTCCGTGAACTAGACAAAGGGGGTTAAGGATTGCACTTAGATGAAACGCACAGAATGATATTGCTCGCGGGTTGAGTTAGGCACCTAATTAAACCAGCTCAAGATTTATGACCACCATAAAATGTGTTAAAATAGAGAATAATTTGAAATGTCCAGAAATACTTCAAGAATAGGAAGAAAAAATTGAATCACAAGAGAAAAAGTTCGTTATATGGAAAATGCACTTCGCTATTGGGAGGTAATTTTACAAAGAAAATCGTGAAATGTTCTTGGTTCCAGGAAAAAGTTAGTTACATAGAAAAATTCGCAATATAGAAGTTCGTAATATGGAGGTTCGACTGTACACAAGAATTTTGCGAGTATCATGCTTACGATAAAATAAAATTCCCTTCCTATTCGGTTAAAATATTTTAATTGAATATCGGGAAAATATTCCCCCCCCCCCAGTTTTATATTATATTTTAATATAAGCGCAATAATACGATTTTGTACTGATTTTGTCCCTTACACGATGCCTGATTGTTAAATGAAGTATCAATTGTGACTCGAGTGGTAAAATTATGTTTTATGTATTCATTAATTAATGAAAAAATCCTTTATGTTTATAGGTATATACATATATATTATAAAAATATACAAAACATAGTTATATAACTAAGATAACTATAGTCATGATAGAATAGATTTAGCCACAGAAATACTAAAGCAAACTCCTGGTCTTAGAAACCAGGATTGCAGGTTTAAACAATGTTTTTCGGCCAGCCAACCTCCATCTGATAAAAACATTGTTAAATTACTTCAATTACAGTTTTATATATTTAGATATAATTTGTTTCGAGAAAAAATGTCTCGATAATACATAACTTTTAATGTACAGAACTACCTCGACTTGTGTACATTCGGTGTTACCCGTTTTTAAAATTTCGTCAATTCGTCTTTTGTTTGAGGGTAGGGGGGAAGAATCGGTAAAATTGGGGAAATTGCTAATTTAATTGAAAAATTTGCCTATCTTCTCAGGCAAAAAAACTTTAGAAGTGAATAATGATAATCTTCAAGAACTCCTGGATTCCCATAATCAGAATCTGACAATTGATGAGCTTATAGAAATGCATGAGCAAAACCAAGGCATAGTAGATGTCAGGGTCTTTAGACCCAGTTCAATCAGACGATCGAATGGTTGTTGAGAATTTGACAGAAGGCCTCAGTTTACTTGAAAAAAGGGTTAAAAATTTTAGTAAGTGTAGACTCGGATGATGAGCATATTTTTTCAACAGAACAAGGAATACAAAAAATATAAGCATACTGCGAGTAAATTTTGCAGGATAAAAAAAAAATCTCCGAGCCAGCAGATTACTTTGCTAGATTTTTTTAAACGTTCTTGGGCTTACGGTTTTTTATGTGTCTTATCGTTTATTGCACATTTTTTTTTTCTAAATTTTTTTTTCTTTCATCTCCGCGCCCAAATAAAAATAATGTTTTTACATTTATATTTCTATTCAAAATAATACCCCGACATACGCGGTTATGACTCATTTCCGCTTATCGCGTATATTCAGGTTATTACTGTATTACTTGATTTAAATTACCTAGTGATATTTTACTGATATTTGGTGGAAAATTAGCATTTATTAATTCATTTCTGAGCATGATTTTATTAATTAGCATTCTAAAGCAGGAGTGGTATAGATATTTTTTAAATATAAAAAAATAATTAGTTGAAAAGTGTTGCTTAAAAAAAATTGTAATGAGTAAAATTGGGATAAAAAATAATTCTTTAAGTATTGCTCCACAATTTAAAATATTATTACAGCGTCAATGAAATTTATTTTTCTTTACTGAAAAATTGTCCCTAACACAAAGTTAGTAATTAAGGGGACATAGTACAATTTAAGGAAAAATTTTTAATTTTAGGATTTTAGAAATTTCTTTGATTTTCCCCTATGTGTGCATATTATGCAAAAAAGATGTTGTGTTAAAAATTTCATAAAAAGCTAGCCAATTAATTTTTTAAGCAAAAAACTTAAAATTTGTGAAGTGAATTTAAAATGCTACTCCTTCTACAAAACTTTATGTACACACATGATTTTTGATTTACAAGTATATTAAACTATGTGTAGCAAAAGTTGGTAGGTGGATTTTGCGATAACTTGATTGGTATTCATACAATACTTCTTTTTATGAACGCTTATTGAAAATTCCTTAAAAAATGTGTAAATTCTAAATTTAATTATTTTTAAAAAAATAAGTATTGCTTTGAATCAAAAATGCATACCAACTTTTGTTACATTCTCTATTAGCAATAGGTAAAAAAATTCAGAGCATTGGGCACAATAGAAAAAAAAACCTTAGTATTTTTAATTGATAACAAACAAGTTAATTTATCTTTCTGAGATAAGTAACTTTAAAGTTTTGATTTGCTATAGGGATGTGAATAAAAACGAACGCAAAAGCTATTATAGTTCTGCGTTTTTCAAGCTTAGAGCTTTCAGATTTTGTAAGGTTATAGAAAAGTATATAAAGAATAATTTAGGCTAAAAAAATTAGATTTGTTGACCGAGATTTTTGTCAACTGAATTGCACTGTAAGGCATTAAAAGGCATATAAAATGAATATAAGTAAATATTATAAATAAACAAAAAAGTTAAATTAGAAGTGGACCGTATCGTTGTTCAATAAAAATTTATAAATATATTTTGCCTACAATAATCTTTATTAGCTATTTGAGCTTACTTAATATTCATATAATAAGAAAAATTCAAATTTGTTAATTAAAAAAAATTTAATTTTTAATTAAACAAAATTTTAATTTTAAATTAATGCATGCAATATTCATATAAAAATTAACATTATTAGTTCAGTTAAGCGGAGTTCAGTTATGCTCAGAGCGGAGCTCTAAGCATAAGCTTAACATTACTACCATTCTCTCAGAAAATAATAATACCATAACAGTTTCTCACGCGTCTGACAAATAAATATTATTCTCCCCATCATGGAAAAGTTTACCGAGAATAAGTCAACGTCATTTCCAGAACGAACCCTCTCTTTAAACATCACTTCACTTCATAGCATCATCACCGACGGAATAATTTCCACCCGAGTCGAGTCCAGAGGAATTGTACTTCAGTCCAGAGCAATCAAATGAACTTCGATGTCAAATTTGCATATGAAAGTAACCTCTAAGAGTTCTCCCCGCTCCCTTTGATGGATTATGCAAATTGGGAACATGGTTCATATTAAACAGGGTCCACCATACAAGATTACAGTCTTATCGAATGGATGTTTCAATTGGCTGTCACCAATAGGGAAAGACAGGTTATTAATGGAGAGGAGCATTGGACAAGGGGGGAGATTTATCATTTTAGTAGGTGAGCTCGGATTTAAATGCTTTAATCTGAATAATGCGAAGGATGTTGAGAAGAGATGTTTTCACATCGTTAGGAAGCTGAAATATTTACAGGTTTAAGCATAATGAATGCTAAAGATACGAATAAATAAATAAATAAAATTTGCAGAGTATAAGTATTTATTTAAAATGTTAGCGGATAAAATAAAAATACGTTATGCATTATCGTGTTAAAAAGGGTTATTCATGATAAAAAGAATTGTTGTTATATTTTCATACTTTAAACATAGATAATAGAATTATGATGTCACAATACTACCTTTTACTAGCATAAAAACACTTTTATTAAAATCTCCAAGGAGCTTATCCTGCTAAAATATATTTTCTTCAGTTTAATATGTAAAGAGTTACCTCGACCGAGGCAGCATGGAAACCATAGTAAATCTATTCATATGGGAGAAAAGGGCAGTTTCTGTGGTCTGGAAAGCTGGAGCACCAAAGGTAGAAAGAAGATTGGCTTATCTTTTTTGGCCTTTCTCAGCAGTCATTTTAGATCTTTGACATACGAGGTGTGACAATTAAATAACCGGACTAGTCTTAAAAATTAGCTTGATGGAAAACAATGTGCAAATACCTTTTAATCCCCTTCCTTACCAATACCTAGCTGCATACAATTTTTCCAATCTTTCAAAGCAGTACTGTTGCTCATGAGGTAGTAAATTTGCAGTTTTTAATTTCAGTAAATTTGCCGTTTTTGCCTTCACTTCATGTACAGACCGAAAATGTATTCCCATAAATGCATTTTTCTCTTTAAGAAACAGGTAGAAGTTGATGGTGCGCGATCTGGTGAGTACGGTAGAAGCACGAGTACAGCAATGCGTTTGTCCGTCAAGAACTGTTTTACAGAAAGCGCAATACGCACCGGAGCTTTGTCTTGGGGCTAACTTCAAGCGTTGTTATTCTGCAAGTCTGGTCTTTTCTTTCTCCCTCTTTCTCTAATCTTTCTCAGAATGTAGTAATGCTGTTTTACCATTTCGTCTTGAGGTACCCATTCAATAAGAAGGATGTCTTTAATAATGAACAAAAACACTCAACGTGATCGGTTCTTGATGTCACAGATCGATTAGAATGTTCATTATCGTCAACAACCTCCTAATCTTCCGAAAATTGTTTGTGGCATTCAAAATGTGACTATTTGACGTGTAATTATCTCTTCACGCCTCTTTTATAAGACATTCAGTTGGGTTTTTTAATTTCACGAGGAATTATGGATTAATGCTCAGCCCGAATTTTATCATGATCACGGCACTTCAACACAACGTTTTCCTCAAACAAGCATGATAAATAAACTCTAGATAGAGGGATGGGTATGGCATAACGTGCCACAAGCACCGGAAGGATCAAGGTCCACTATATTTCATTTCCATTTTCTTACATCAAGCCTAACGGTTAGGTTATGTGCAGTCCGGGGATTTAATTGGCATACCTTATATACTGATGGTGCCATAGCTATGCAGTCTGCACCAAGTGTACCAATGGGCTTGCTTTTCGTGAACGTATTCTAAAGTTCCTGGTGCTCTTCAGACAGGACCTTGCGACCAATTCAAAGTTGTTTTCAGATTTACTCAGGATATATAAATTCATAGATTTAATTTATCCTTGTTAATCTGCGGGGATATGCGACAACAACGACAACAACAGAGAGTTATCTACATGCATTATAACTAATCCTCAAGGAAAAATTCTTTCAATAATTTTTTTGAATTTGGGAACATTTTTGCCTGAAGGAAGACTGACACATCTAAATGAATATTTTTATTTAACTTTAAGAGAAACGAATTCGTGATGGGAGTTAGTTGAGAAGCTTGAATGGTGAAAGTTGAATTATATCTTTGAAAACTAATTTTAAAATATCAGCGGATCCTAGTATAGGACTAAGAACCTTATTTAGTACCCGTAGTAGCCAAGTGGTCATGGTCAAGAGCTCATGACCGGCGTGTCATGAGTTCGAGACCAAGTGCCGCTGAAAACCCACCATGTAGAGGGGTGATGTATATTTAACCTTTTTGGCTGAATGTTCTCCAGTTGTTATGGTCAATGGCGTAACGTACACCCCAGAAACCCTCGCATCTTGGGGGGCCCAGAGTTCTTGGAGGCCCGACGCCTGACTGCAACGAGTTACCTACCCTTTGTAAAATCCAACTTGGCGGGCCTAAAACCTGTCTTTGCAGGGCGGCCCAAATGTTCTCAGTTACGTCACTGGTTCTGATGTAGTAGTTTAGAGAGGGAGTGCCAGCTTAGGTGTCTTCCACACCAATTAATAGTGGTTCTAAATGAGGAGGTCCGTCGCCAATAGCCCTCACGTTGCTGTATAGTGTGATGCAAATAAACACTCACTCACGAAGCCTTATTATCATTTTCAGAATTACTTCAAATTTTGATAACCCGGGCTCATGTTTGTTTTCTGAATCCATTTAAACAAAAGGGATTGAATTTTAAGTAAATATCTTGCTTCAGTTGTCCCTCAAACTCTCGTTCGCCTATGGTTTAGTAAATTTTAAAGCTATGGACTCTACTCTACGTCTGTATTAAATTAATTTCCAAAAAAATCAAGCCAAATAAATAGGAAAAATAAATTATTCTGAATGAAGAAAATGGATGACAATAAGACAAAAACTCAATAGTAGGCAAAAAAAAGTTTTAAAAAATCGAGAAAGAATTTCTACAAAAAAGGTTTTTTTTCCCTTGAATAAAATATAAATATTCGTTTCCATTATTTACCAGATATCGATCTCTAAACACGGTTACTTGAATGGATGAAAAGTTTCTTTTTAAAATCTGTTATTCTAAGAACGTAACATAACCTCCCACTCTCATCCAAAACCCATTCTTTTCAATATAAATATTGCCTATATTTTATCACATTCCAAAAGTTAGTAAATCATTCTTTTTTCGGAACGAAAGGAAGAAAATAGTAAAGGTTAGCATTTGAACCTTCAATTCAAAACCTTCTATCTTAAGGTTTCCTTTAAAAAATATGGAAGAGAAAATGCATAAGAGAGTTCCAGCTTCGAAATAAGTTCCAATTTTTTTCTCATATAATCCATTATGTATGAGACCAAGAAAAAGTTTTCGAACAGGTGACGCGTTTCTTTGAAATGTGTGTGCCTCGGTAATCTCTAGAGAAAGACACGACGAAATATTTCCTAGAATCTCCTAAAACTCGAACTCGCCAGTTTCTTTAAGAGCTGAAAGGCTGGCTGCCTATTGGCCGTTCGAAATTTCAAACAAGTGAAGATTCATTATGGGGCTCTTTGTATTAAAAGAACGCGCCTTATTTGAATTTTAAATCAACTGTTTTGATATGGTAATTCACACTGTAAGAAGAGATCCTATAATGCTAAAACTTATTGTTTAGTCTTTTAATTGGTTTTATACTTATCCTTCGAGGAAAACTTGTCAGAAAAACCTTTCACAATTTATTAACTTTTACAGTGTAAAGGGATTTGCCTAGCGTGTTACATGGTTTGAATCCACTGGAAATTTTAGAAGCTGATATGCCGATGTTTTTGATAGAACAATAGCAGTCTTTTAAGAAATTTATTTATCAAGATGGAGTTGTTGAACGAAATGCTGATATACTTTTTAAATAATGGTAATACGTTTCTAAGAGATATTTAAAGGGGGACAATAACTATCTGAAGATAATAAATTATGTGAATACATTTATGAATATTTCATTACGTTATTTTTCATACAATTTACATATTCTTAATAGTTAAAAATGTACTAATTTTTAAAAGAATGCAAATGATTGGTAAACAGCAAAAATCACCTTTTCCCCAGTTTTGAATATTTAAAGATTAATCTAGCAAAAGTAAAATTAAGGGTAAGCTCCTATTGTTAGTTACTGTTCGATAATGTTTAAAGAAGAATTTATATTTTTAAAACATAGGGAAACATATATAAAAACTTGAAAATAGTTGCGTAAAAGGACAAATATTTTATGAATGCTTGATTCATAAATTTAGGTAGTGACTATTCAAATATTCTCCCCCCCCCCAAACTAGTTGAACAAAAGAAATTTAAAATATTATAATTTTAATCTTATAAATACTGTTACAAATGCATTAAAATACATTTAACAATAAAATAAATTCATTTAACACGTTCGCTGCCAAAGCTGAGATATTGCATCAGTTCACAGATGCCAAAATCATATCTCCGATATCATGCTTTTAAATTGCAACCCTCAAGGCAACTCAGTTTACCAACTACGAGTATTCTCGTAGTTAGCAGCGAACGTGTTAAAAGAACATCATGAAATAAAACTTCTTAAGCTGTTTTTAACTAGTTTTTTTAAAGATTAACCTCTTTCCCAGATGTTTATTGAGTAAAATTTGCTTTTGAAAAATAATTCCTTCTGTATCATAAAAATTTGTATTCATTGACTTTTATTTATTTATTTATATGAATCATCACTACCTTTAATTACATTAAGTTTACATTATTAGTGAAAAAACTGCAAACACATTTTTTCAATGTTAGGTATGTATTGATATTCATTTCCAGATCAGGTCTAATTTTAAAATAAAAAATACAACATTTTAAATAGAAAATATATTTCACATAAATATCATCTCTCTTTCTATATCACTATTGTGTGTGCGAGTGGGCGTGTGTGTATTTGCGTGCGTGTAATAAACCAAAGGAATGAAGAATAGATTATGTAACCGATAATAACCGAGGGAGTCTAAATTCTGAAATGGAGGAAAGAGAGGGACTATAATGTTTCCTAAAGCTGTTACTGACTTAAGACAGTGAAGCATGATTAAACTTGCTTTATATCCGATATATTGCTTTCGGCAGAAAATTTATACACATTAGTATAAAAAAATGAAGTATATAAACAAAGATTGAAAACCTTATACATATAAGCCTTTTCACTATATATTACACCAATAAACCTTACACAAAAGCACCAACGAAGTATACGTAGTTTACAATGGACAAATGAATTTTTCACTTTCATTAAAGAAATCTCTATATCTATATACTTCTCTAAGCAAAAGCTTCTTCTTCAATCGTATGATTTCAGGGTTTTAACAAGCTGATTGTTTATATTCGGTGGCGGATGCAGTATTGTATCATCTCATCACGAAATATGTCGACGCATCACTTTTTAAGAGAAAATACTGAGGTTGAAGTATCACACTATGTCTTGAAGGAGTTTTTTTAAGCAATTTTAGTTTATAAATAAAATAGTTTTAATACAGCACGTCTGTATTAAAACAAATAAAAAAATTAAGATAATGAACTTTTTAAAAGTTTGCAACACATTCACCCTTTTTTAAACAATTTTATTGATTCGAACGTTTATCATGGAGCAGAATCTTATAAGAATTGACTGTTTTGAATATGGAATACTCAATTTGATACTTGAATTGAAATTGCTTGAAAGATTAAGTTTTTAAAACATTTTTCATTCATAATATGTATATGTACATACATTCAAAATTAAAAATATGTTCTTCTGATTAATAATATTTTAATAAAAAGAGTTATTATTGATAGTTAAACTGACGAAAAACTTCTGCCATTTTAAATGAAAGTATAGAAAATGAGATGAGTTTTTCGTACGGTGAAAAGAATACATTTTGAAGTTTTTGAGATGCTCATGAAAAACCACAAAATGGCTAATATTAAAAGGTTAAAAGTAAATTCTAAATTCATTTTCTTATAACAATATTGAGTCCTTGAATTTTATTAAGAATTGGATAAAAATAATCCTGAAGGTTTTGTCAATCTCAGTAATCACTTAAATATCCGGAGGAATTATATTTAAGGCAGATAAGTACTTTAAATATACTTTAAACATATATATCACGCTTTAACGTAAGTACCACATAAACACCATATTTTAAACATAAGAATAGCATGCTACATTCATTTATGTTCCTGATAGACACTAAAATACTATTTAATTTTTATAAAAATTATGCCTGTTACTTTTCATCGAAGATTTTACGCTATTTTGAAATATTGGTTGTAGAATGCCCAAGGGAACCGTGCTCAACCGAAAGAAGTTTAGATCTACAAAACGATCCCCCGGGAAACAACCACCCCCACATTCAGTCTTTATTACACAAAATATTAGTTTACATTATTTACAAGAGCACACAGTAAATTTGCGTATTCCAAATTAAGGTTATATTAAAGAAATACATATGTAACAAACATACAAAGCTAAAAATAATTTAAAAAACAACCCTAAAGGGTAAGAGAAGGAAGAAGAATATACATTATACGAGCATTCTTGCAATTACAACCCCTCAGGGGGCTCACCTTCTTTAGGTGAGTACGGGTGTCACAATCCCGAGGTGCCCTAGTGATCTTTTCCTTTTTCCACGGGGTTTACTGTCTTTGGTAAACACGGGCTTCACGAACCCGGGGTACCCTAGTGATCCTTCTCTATTTTCGACCCTCTTTCTTGTCATTCAATTCATTCTTTCTTTCTCTTCCCATCTAGACCACAGATATTAAAACAAATGTTTGGCGCAGTATAGCCGAAATCGGCTCTTGCGCCAATAAACCCCAAAATCACTCACTGACTCACTTGCAATTACAACAAATTTAAAAAAGATATTCAATACACATGCACAGTACAAACTCAAAAAAAAAAAAGAAGAAGAAAAAGTTGTAGGAAACATTGAAAAAGCAAACCACTTGTGACCACATAAGAGTAGTGATCCAATCATATCTAAGGAATTTGATCCCGGGTTGTAAGGGCAATTCTAATACATGATTTTAGCTCAGAGTGAATGGAAGGATTTGAAATGATAGATTGGAATCAAGTTTTTTTTTTATTGTTTTGAGATGGGGAGACCAAAAGAAAATCCTTAGTCAGAGGACATGAGAACAGATAATGGTTAACGTCCCCAACAGAACCACAAAGACAATAGGGAGTAAATTTTAATTTGAAAGATTGCAAATAAGGAACAAATGGACAATGGTTAATTAAGAATTGTGCAACGTAACTTGAATGGGGATGGGTATCTAAACTGTGTTTGGGAAAGATCAATGTTGGCTGCATGTTTCTGTAAATTTTTAAGGTATTCGACTACTTGCGACAACTTTTTTTTAAAAAATGGAAATATGGGGAATTTTTTGTGGTTTTTAGATTTGTTTAGTACATTTTAAGAAAAATATGCTAAAATTAAGAAAATAAAAAGAAATTATTATTACAGAAAAAGAAAAAAATGGGTAAAAATTTGCAAAAATAACATAAACGGGGCCCATTCTGTTCCAAAAGTTTATGAACAAATTTTCAATTCTGCTTTGTAGCTATGTTATTCATTTTTTAAATGACCTTCAGGATAAGAGATATTTTAATTTTTATAAGAATTAAAATATTAGTTTTTGTTTGAAATTGCTTAAAAAACAATGATTATATTCACATAAGGGACTTTAAATTTTGTAATAAAATAGTGATTGATAAATCTGAAGATTAAAACACTTCTACTATTATACAAAACATACACAAAAAGTTCAGTTAATTATTTTTTCAAAACTTTTTTAGCAATCTCTGGCCCCGTTTGAGCATTTTCAAAGAAACACATTTCGAGTAAAACGCTTTGGTACGAGTTGTAGTTTTGATTCTAGTGAACGGAAAATAACAATCGTGATATTTTTATAAAGCTAATACATTGGTTTATAAAATAAAATCATAAAAAAAATTGTCAACTTTTGGCAAAATTTACACTTTTAGGGTCGTCGGATACCTTAAACCCTCTCATCAATTATTTAAAATTCTTTTATATTTAACACAAAGCATGAACAGTAAAACAAAGCTAGGAAATCTTTCAAATATTTCCTCATCTAATAATTCTCACATTGTTTCGTCATTAAACGCCAAACGTGCTTCCAAAAAAAAAGTTGAAAATGTTTCTTTTTCCAGTAACAGCCCTTCAGGCAAGCAAACATTTGTTTCTATACTTCATAAAAAGAGACGTCTGCACAAAGTCGGTGGTAATAAATGTTCCCTAGTAGACAAAGAGGTAAAGAATGGCGTCGGGAATAGATGAAAGTGACCCAGATCTCCTGGATTAATCCATTTTCCCCCTTTCATAATTTCCACTTGGGCGATTGCGTCCACGTGGTGCTCGGTATGTATAGAAAGACGCAAGAATGACCGTGGATGTCTTTTAAAAAGGTTGGAGATTTTTCTTTTCTTTTTATACCGACAAGTTTTGGAAAAGGTTTAGGAACTTTCTTCTATGAGATATTTATCATTCTTTTGTACTGAGCGAAGGAGGAGTGCTTTTGATGCGACAGGAAGATTAGTTGCGGGGAAAGATGACGATGGTATATTGTAGTAATAAAGTTATTATAAAATTATGAAAAATTTCGTTTGTTCATTAGTTTTTGTTTTTAATCCTAGAAAGATTATTAGTTCCCTATGTATATAATGAATTTGTTTTCAGGGAATTTTTTTTTTCTCCTTTAAGCTTTTCTTCTTCACAAAGGTAAGAATTTTTGGTTCAATGCTTATAAATGAAATTCTAACGTATGTTATATTAGTTAAGCGAAATTAAGTTATAAGCTACAATAATTCTAGAAAGTGCATAAGGGTTCATTAATTTAAGATCAAATGATCCCCATTTAAAATGTCTTTTTACCTTATTATTACCATTTAATTATTTATACGACCAACTAAATTTGATTAAGAATTTTGTTGTTTAAGTCTGTTTTAATTGAAACTTAAACTTTCAACCTCAACATTAAAATGATTTGTTTTTCAATTTTGTTAATCCAGAAATTTGGAGCAATTACTATAATACTTTGTTTATATTTCGATCAAAATATGCAGTATATGTGTTACAAAGAAATACATATTTTGTTGTTTGAAGGCATGAATTTTTGTAAATGTATAGTGCCTGTGCAGCATGTGGATACTCTAAATAGCCGTCGACCCGGAAGTCCTCTCGTGAGGTTGGTGCAAAGGGAAGAAAGGTGAGAGGCATCTGACCATCCCAGGGTATTAACTCTTAAAATTGGGATGGAACCGAGCCAAATTGTACAGTCACCTGTATGGTGCTCAAAACTACGGATAACGACAGGCTTACAACTAACCCCTTGCCACTATGAACTTTGTGGGCCTTGATCTGATGTCACTGTTGAAAAGGTGGCATAAATAACAACAACAAAAATTACCAAATTAATAAAAAATAAAAAATTTAAATAATTTTAAATGCGCCGTCCTTTTTATTGAGGTCTTTATGCCATTTCATTTAAATTTGTCATTCTATTTTGCTATGTTTATGGGGAAAAGTCTTAAAAAACCTAATGACATTCACATATAATTACTCGCTATAATTATTTTTAACGCTCGCCAATAATTATTTTTAATCACATTACAAACCAGTTAATATTATATTAATTTTTTTATATTTTACTTATTTTCTGTGTTATACATTTTCCTTAGACTTGAAATTGTTTCCAGTTTATCTTAAAACATTGTTTCTTAACTCGGGTTCCTTGTTAGCGTATTTTGAGATGAAGACATCGTATCAAACAATTTTAATATTAAATGAATTTTACCAAATTTTTACATTTTTTCCATTAAATATTCTAAATTGGCTTGTAATTACTAAATATGTGTTTCACTTTAAACTTTACGATAAATTCAATATTTTCTCTACCTTCAACTTAAGATATAGAAGTACAGAAAAAATCGTTTAACGCGAAACTGAGGGACTGAAATATTTTTTTCGTGTTAAAGGTTTTTGCAAAAAAAAAAAAATCACACATATATTCAACAAATTTAAGTTTATTGGAGTACATTTTACGTACATATACATGTATATATGCTTGTATTGAGTAAAAATCAATGAAACAGAAAAATTCACAAGAACTTGTTGAAACTTAATACAAAATTTTAAATTTTTTTTAAAAAAAAAACACAAATTAAGTTTTTGGAAAATTATCTGATATTTTTCATTGCATTGTCTTTTTTAGCATCAAATTGTCAACAAATTATTTGAAATAGTTCATTTTGTTATTCATTTCATCATTGGAACGGTAAAATAAAAAACAACCACTATGTTCCTCATTTCCTCAGTGATATTTTTTTAGCTTTGAATTAACTTCAAAATGTCTTTATCTGCCATAATTTGGACTGTACACACATTATCATCATCTACTGCAACGAATTCTTCCGATGATACAGTATAGGGAATCGAATAATACAGAAACTTTCTCAAACAGATTTCCCAGAAGGAAAATCTTTTCGTGTTAAGCGATTTTCGTTTCGTGTTAAGAGAAAAATGCATGAAAATGCATAGTAGTTTGTTGGGACCGTTGTATTATTTCTTGCTAACCAATATTTCGTCTTAAGCGTTTTCGCGTTAAACGCATTTTAATGTACATAAAAAAAATCTATAAAATCTCTATGCAAAGCAGTCTTCAGAGAGAAATTGAAAACTACCCAATAGCGTGATTTCATCAAGTTTCCATTGTAAACTCTTCCCCGCATATATTTAGAACTGAAAATAAACGTGGCGTTGATAAGTAAAACGTCAGTAAAATACCCAATCCATCAGAGATAATAACTTTTATGGGAGGTTGGAAGTTAATGTTCCATCACTACAACTATATCCGTGCAAAGGATGGAGAAAAGTGTGGAGGAGAATAGCGC
The DNA here is from genome assembly GCA_019973975.1 of Trichonephila clavata. Classification (NCBI taxonomy): domain Eukaryota; kingdom Metazoa; phylum Arthropoda; class Arachnida; order Araneae; family Nephilidae; genus Trichonephila; species Trichonephila clavata. The sequence continues at coordinate 27,240 of BMAO01017187.1, forward strand.
CGAAAGCCACTTCCAGAAAAGATAGTTTGGACATATGTAGACTCAAATAGGGCCACAAATTAATCTCTCTGGGCACGTAGAGTAGGATAAAGTGAGTTACATCGATCCGAGCCTTCCTTCTGCCTGAGCTATTTTGAGACTAAAGTTAGTTTCTAAATTTACTGAGTAGTTTAGTTAGCGAGCAGAAGATGTTATTTTAAATTGCGTTAATTTATAAGTAGACTTGTCTTATCTTGAAACGATTAAATGCGTTGCCACATAATTTTAATGAAATGTTGGTAAAAATAAAGGATAAGTTGCTAAAATAATAAGTAATATTAAGTTGAAGAAATACATACACAAAGACAGACTCAAATAGTACTCTTTTTTTTCTTTACACTCAGAAGTATTCTAAATTTTTAAGTAATATTTTAAAGAATACAAAAATGAATAATCATACCTGACGATACTATTAACCTAATATACTAGTTTATATATATATATTACACATTTTATAAATTATTTTCTCATGTATGGAAGGTGAGGGTTCATACATCACAAATGAAGGCACAATTCATATTTACATACATTTAATAAGAAAAAAGGTGATGGCACAACGCAAACAATTACGAAAATAAAATTAATAAAGAAGAATCCTTAACATCAGCTAGATAATTAACACCGAAAATGAAAATGTCCACTCCACTGCTGCATCGTTTCGCGCTCAGTCCAACGTATCTTTACGGAATCACGGTTATAGTTAATATGGCGGTTACAGTTAGAAGTCACTGCTGCGCCAATTGGTATGGATGGGTTCTGAATCTATGAAGTATTACACTGTGGTTATGACACTTTGTTATATTCTAGTCCTGATAATTTAGTGTTTTTTCTCTTATGAACATGATGTCATACATAAATCATACAATCGCAAATATTAGAAAAACCTTCTATACCTGATAGCAGTAACGCACTTTTTTCATATACCGTAAAATCCGGCGTACAAAGCGTACTTTTAACACAAAAAGATGAGATCGAAATTTGCGTGAGCGTGTTATACACCGAGTATAAAAATGAGAGCTTAAAAATAAAAATAAAAAGATGAGCATAGAAAAAAATTAGATTTCTACATTTGCCAAAATACTGTTTCTTTAAAAGAAATGACATTCCTTATGAACTTAAAGGGTTGTAGTTCTAGAAGTATACTATTTTTTTCTAAGGCTTAGAATAATATATCGAATAAACTACTTCACAACATAAGAGCATTGCACAGGTATTCTTCAGGTTTCTTCGTAAAATAAGGGGTGCGCGTTGTATACGGTTAAACAAAAATTGCGGCTTGGAAGTGTAGGTGCGCATTATACGCCGTATTTTACGGTAGTACAAATTATTTTCATTTAAAGTATATCCCTTAAAGTATGTTATAATGCTACTTATACTGTGATACTGATACATATCTATGTTGTATTATAGTGATACATTATATCATAAATAAACTAAACAAAACATAATTATTAGAACAACAAATAACGCTTAGAAATTTTTGTTTTCCTACCTCTTTTTTCCGAAGAAAATAAAGTGGCCCACAACAATGATTATGACGCAATATTTAAAATGTAGATTTCATTAATACTTAAGTTTCATATGAGTAAGTAGAAAATGTTTAAGAACATCAGAAAGAAAAAAAAAAGATGTTCTCTGTTTTGTATTTATAAGATGTTCTGAATATAAAACGGAAAGAAAAAATACTTTCCTTCCAATTCGATCTTGTTCTTATGAAAAGCTGAACAAATAAAACAGCATTCAAATAACGAATGGAAATAGGAATTTTAAAATATAGTTCTTTTTCCATTTACCAGTATATCTTTCCAGTTAAATTCCTAGTTATAAAATTTAGCATTCGCTTAAAATTTTCTATTTTTTCTCCAAATATTACAAATTTGACTATCCCAGATGGAAAATTTACCACAAAAATTATATTTAATTAAATAATCAAAAAATAATTTATTTTATACGAATTTTAATTATTGAATCTATTTCAGTAATTTGGCATGCATGGTAAAAAGTTTTAAAAGTTTGTTTATTCTATAATTTTATACTAATTTTAAAGAAGTTATCGTAGTTTTAACGCAAAAATGCAAGAAATAAGTAAAAAACGGGATAAAAATATTTGCATTGTTATTTGAATTTAAGTTAAATTGATTAAAGTTATATATTTTACATTTAAAACCATTTCATATATTTATTAAAATGTAATATTTTGATATGGATAACGAAAAAAATAAATAAGAAATTTTCCTGACAAAATTAATTTAAATGCTTAAAGATCCAATATCTTTATTCAAATATGATATTTCATTTAATATAATTATTTACGTAATTATTAATTAATAAACATAATAAGACAATTGCATGCATGTGTGTATGCCCATAATTTCATTAGATAAATAATTTAATTGCTACAAAACTCTAATGAATAATCTAAAAATGATAGGGGAAGTTTCAAACTTTTCTCCTTGTTCAAAAATTAACACATCACACTCTCAATGTGAATTTATTTTTCAATTTATTCTCATAGGTATACTAATAATAGAAGTAATAAAAAGTTAAATTGCAGGGCATATAAATGCTTGTGAAATGAGTGAAAAATATCACATTTTTAGGAAAGCATAGATTCATACTTCTTTCTGAAATTATAAATATAAGTAGCGTCCCCACTTCGAAAGTGTCCAAGGTTAAGGGTTCCACCCCGGCTAGAGTTGATAGATTTTCTGGATGCGAAAATCGTAGATATACATGTCATATGTGGCATGTAAAAGATGCCATGAGTATCAATTTAGCTCTGGTACTTTCGGCAAAATTAAATCACTTCAATATTTAGCATCAGACGAGAGCTTGAATTAAAAATTAATTCCAAATTTGGTAACGAGGACGACACTAGATGGCGCCACCATGAAATGGCTCTCGCATTTAGGGACTTGCTGTGTCTGCAAAGGCTAAGTTGCTAAAATGAAGCCCCATTGGAACAAAAAATTCCATAATAGTTAAATACTGTTATTAAAGGTGGTTGAATTTATGCGTAAATAACGAATAAAAAATGCATTAAACAAAACACCAAAACAATTTTCGTATTATACAAAAGACTTTCAAACAATTTTATACATACCATGAATAACAATTACTTAGAATTTTTATAAATCAATTAATAACTTAAGTAAATATGTCTTCCATGCAATATTTTGATCCGTTCTTCAAGGAAACAGTATTTTTAAATTTATAATGTAAAAATGTTTTAATGTGATATATAAAACTTCTCACCACCATTTTTGGTGGTGAATTCCCTCTCTTACGTAATTCTAAGCTTAGGAAAATTATGTATTTAGAAGCATAGCGGTGGTTTTAATGAATATTCTGATGAAAAGTATAAGAGATATTAAAAAAGAAGCTTAATTTTTCACAAAAATTGGCGGAAAACTCAATACATATAAATCACTATATTTAATGGTGTGTTGATAAAACAAATTAAAACTCAACGGGAACTGTAAACTAATGAAGCTTTAAAGATTAAATAGGGCAGTACTTTTATTAATTACTGCCTGATGAATAATTCTCAAATATGAAAAAGTCAAATAAATTTTAAATTAAGTACTATGAATATAACACCGCTGAAGAAAAATTGTAAAATTATGTAGACAAGTCACAATATCTGATGAACTATTTTTTTCTGTATGCCTGGACTTTTAAATACGATAACATTTTATGTCAATCATAAATACTTTGCAAAATTTTCTTTCAGTGAACTAATGATAATAACTAAACTTTTAATGGAAAAATTTCTTAACTAAAAATGTACTTTTTTAAAAGTTTATATGATAGGTTATGTAGTAAACTTTAAATTATGATTTTCATTTAGAAACCAGTCATTTTCAGTTTAAATTTTAAAAATTATTACTAAGTACAAAAAAAAAATCATCGTGATAGTAAACTGAGTATCAGAATTATTTAAATATTACAGACTGCCAGTTAATAAATTTGAAATGAATATTTTTTTATAAAGTTTAATAATTCAAAGGTAATTCAACATAATATATTTAATCTTATAATAAATATCAAAAATAATAGAATATACTTTTAAATTTCAATAACATGCAACTGATGAAAGATTTAGAGATAACTTAAAATTTTCGAACTAAAATCTATCGCATCGCGCAGTCATGAAAAATAACAAAAAATTTGATTTCCATGGCATTTCATGACAAATGCAAATGTTGTGTATTATGTGGAATTCGAAAGCTAAAAATTGTGTTATTTTCCACTTGACTGCATGAAATTAATATATCTGTCAGATGTGTATAAAAAAGTAATCCATTTAAACTCTAAATCGAATTATTATACATATTGTAATATAATATGTGGTTTATTCAAATCTATTCAACGTGTCTTTGAATAGAAGTTTTATTCTGATAAATGAAGTTATGTCACATTTTAAAAAGATGAGGCTTCTCTGATAGTTATATTTTATTTTATCGTTTGCAAATAAAATATTGATGCATCATGACTTTGTCAAAGTCTATTTATGTAGTTTGGTAATTTGTTCATAGAGTTTTGGAGACATCTTTCCCTTTTTGACTAATTTTTAAGAAATGCATGCTTTGTAGGTTTATTTTATTATGTAATTTAACTCTCCTAAATAAAAATTAAAAAAGGAATTATACTTGTTATTTATTTTCATTGTCATGAAGAATTTTATTCAAAAGTCGAGAATTATTTTGTGAAGAAATATACATTGAACTTTATCTTTCTTTAAAAAATAAAAAAAACTATCTATCTAAATTAATCATTGAATGACCTTAATCTATAATATTACTAGATAATAATTTGTAAGTATACGGTTGTTGGAAGTTTGCAACTCGGTTTCACGGAAGAGCGTTGTGGTATTAACAATGAACATAGGTCCTTAAATACATCACGTGGTATAAAGTTTAAGAATTTGAGATGCAAATTCATAAGTTACCCTCTTCACTTAGCTACAGTTCAAAAAATGAAACTTTTCACTAATATTAACTGATCTAGTTATAAATAAAATAATTTTTAAGTTGTTTAGTAAAAATAAATTTTTAATAATAAATATTATTAGTTTCACAAACATCATAATGTTTATCAAATTTAAATAACTCTAAAACAAAAGAAAAAGACTTTTTCCCAATGGGGTTGCATTTTAGCCTTTGCAGACACGGGAAGTCCCAAAACGTGAGAACTATTTCATGGTAGCACCATCTAGTGGCGGCCTCGTTACCAAATTTGGAGGCTTGAATTATTTTTTTTTAAAATTCAAGTTGTTGGTGGATGCTATATATAGCCGTGATTTCATTTTGTCGAGAGTAACAGAGCCAAATTGATACTCATGGTATCTTTTATATATGCCACATAATCATATGATATGTGTGCCTAAGCTCTTCGCATCCAGAAATTCTATCGACTCCAGCTGGGGTCGAACCTGATGTCTTTGGCTTTTGAAGTGGGCACGCTACATCTAAGCCACCGCAGCCAACCACAAAAGAAAAAGAACAGTGTTATAAAATGCAGTTGTATTTTGATTAGCAGTATAAAAAATAGAAATATCTGTTTAAAATGAAAACTTATAGCACTAAAAGATTTAGATGGTTAAATAAAGATTTTTTTTTATTTCACATTTTGAGAACATATGGTTAGGAACAATTATTACCATATCGAGATCAGCGTTATCTCTCACCTTTTGTTTGGCTGTGAGATATATTTACAATTCCTAAAATTTATAATTTTTATAGTATGAATATAATCTGAAATTCTTAAACTCTTTTTGAAATTACTTATTTTCATCTACACCCTTATAATAGTCTTCCTTGCGCTTTGCATTTATCTTTTACTGCACTTTTCAGTTAATTTTTCTTAAAAAATTTAGTTATGCCTATTTCTGAGCTTTCATTGAATTATCATTAAGGCACACAGTAGATATATATGTCGAATCTAAATAATATTAAACAATATATTTTTAATGTAATTTTTTTTAATTCTTTCCTTTTTGTTGTTGTTGTTATGAAACATATTTTGATAGAAATCATAATTTAAAGCATGAAATTTAAAACAAAATAGATTGTAGTCTCACTGTCTAAATTCACTACGAAGTTCATTCATTTACACATATAGTAATCATCAAGATATTTTATCCACGAAAATCCTAGACGAATGATACAATGTTCCATGGAATAATGAAAGAATTTATGAACACTTCACGCACATAAATGTATCTTTTTTGCTCTTTTAGGGTATTGCCTTTGAGGGAAAATGAATCCCTTATCGCACTTATATAAAGAAGTCCTTCGAAATTCTTCTCAGAGTCTGAGTTTTATGATTCCTTTAGGCGTTTTAGATACAAATCGGATCCTTTACTTTCAAACCAGTGGAATTTTATCGAGCTAGATATACTTAAAATGTCCTTTTTTCAACGTTATTGAAGTACATATCCTGATAACTATATTGTAGCACTTAAAATGCAAAACAAGTTAAAGGAAAAGTAAATTATTATTATAAGAATAATGAATACTTCACTTATTTAAGTTCTAATATTCGTAATGTAATTATTTCGATATTTTATCTAAACAATGTATTATAATTATTTAGTTAAATTTTTGTGTGAGCCGTTTTAATGGAATAAAATAGTAAAACAGAAATAGCTATTAAATTTTTTTCTGCACTACCAACTTTCCTAAAGTTTGATAAAAGTTACGAGGTTTGGTTCTTCGATCAGCAGAGAGAAGTCATTTAAATCTGGTAGGTTATTTCAAACTGGAAGAGAATATACATTTGAGGAACTAAAGTTAGATGTACGCAAATCGGATCACCCTTATGAAGAAATCTTGCTACAATAAATACATACCAACGACAAAGTTCTTCAGATCTTTTCAGTTGTAGAAGCCTCTCATGCCAGCAAAGCATTTAAATTCGTACGTCATTTTTAAATTAATTAAAAGCGCTTAATCGTTAATTTAAACCAGTGATTCCCAAAGGGGTCTATGACGACATTCAAGGGGTCCACGGCAACGAAAAAATAATTTGGGGGTCTATGAAGTATTAAAGAGGGTCTACGATGATGGCTCTCATTTAATCAGATCATGACTTTAATTTTAAAAGAAAATTTAATCAACAATCAATTACTTATTTAGCAAATATATTTTCTAAATTTAATGAGGTTAATTTGCAGCTCCTAGGCAACAACATACATTTTATTAAAACGACCATCATTTCGGCGTTTTTTGCCAGAATTAAGCTAAAGGAGTAAAAAATTAACGTTGCAAATTTTCCATGTTTCTCAATTTGTCACAGACAATCTGCCCGGAAAATGATATTTTAACCTACGTTTAACATTTAAAAGTCCTTTATTCAAATTTTGAAACTAGATATGAGAATGCTTTGATTATAGTGATACCACAGTAGGCAATGAATTCATATGGTCACATCGAAAGAGGAATGTCAAATTACGAGAGGAATTGATAGGAATAGACTCTAACGAAGATATTGAAGTAAAGTTAAGAAACTGATATTAGCATTTTTGGCTTCAAAAAGATATTACTATTATTTATCCCTAATAATGGAATATCTTGAGAAAGTTTTTAATTGCTTTTCATAATGAAAGTTTCAGCAAGGTTGCTTAACTCCAAAAAAAAAAAGAAAGTATAAAGGACTGGACACTACTAATCTATGAGATTTAGGGTTAAATCTGACAAGATTGATGCCAAATGTGGAAAATTTGTTATTGAAACACTAAATTCATCCCTCTTATTAAAAGCATTTGCTTGATGTTCAGTTATTTTATGCATTAATTAAATTTTAATTTCATTAATTAACATGTGCTTATTAAGTTTTAAAACATATACTTCACTACAGTTAGAAATTTAAATCTCTTTAAGTAAGTAGCACTATACCAGCTGTCAAAAAGGCATTTGAATTGATAAATTTGGAAAAAAAATCAGTGTTAGGTAAGAAGGGGGTCTACGCCAAACCAAAAAACATGCCAAGGGGTCTATGAGACAAAAAAGTTTGGGAACCTGTGATTTAAACAATGCTTAAGTAAACCGTGGCTATATAAAACGCATTGTAATTGCTGATTAGCTTCTTTAGATAACTGAAAAAGCAATTCGTGCATATCAGTATATACACAGAAAACGAATTCATTAAAATGAATGTAGGAGTGTCAATAACAATGCTGCTAGCTCCTATAAAAGTTGTCTTCCTCATCGACTCCCAAGCTGCAATTTCAGCCTTAAGCAGTAACACACAAAGTGACTGCCTAAACACAATTAAGTGTTGTACTAAAATTGCGGAGCTTATTTCATACGGCTGGACTGTATTCTTTAAGTGAGTCCCAAGTCATGTTGGATCCCCATGAGAGAGCCAAGTCAAGCAGGGAGCTGATTTATCTCAACCAGAAGTCCCCTTTACCCTCAGAAGAGCAAAGAACATGATATCCACAAACATTGACAAAATGTACTGTCATGACCCAAAACATCAAGAGCTTTGGAAAGCCATAGGAAACCCTGGCCACTGTGGTTCCTTTTCCGATGCATCTGGCCAGGCCGTTGTCCATTATCGCCTAACCATCAGATATGACTTCCTGAGAGTATACCTCCGCTGGCTTGGCCTGGCTGCTAAAAAGGCCTGCCCACTCTGCACCCCTGCTAGTATGGATGGCGACTACCTGCTTCAATGCAGTGGACTCGATAAACACCCGACTGACGATGTCGTCAATTGGTAGTGGGAAGCTCGGCGTCAAATGGTCAAGAAGCCAAGCTCGAGCGAGGGATAAATAAATAACAATGCTAAAAGAAGCTTTGGTTGTAATATCCAGATACATGTATCAGTGTTTCTGTGGGTAGAAAAAAATAGACTCTTGTAATAGTTTATTGTCAAAACAAAATCGAAAACAGACTCCTATAACAAGGGGAGGGACTACAAGACTCCTACAGTCTACAAGTCTATAGGCTACAAGATACAAATATAAATGTTATAGATATTCGAATAGGGCACTCCTATGAAAGCTAAAGCAAGAATCATCACATAAATTTATATTAATTTTATTAAATAAAATTATTTTAATTAAAAATTAGCTGTATCATTTTATTTTTCGAAAAATTCTCGTGTGACAGAATGTGTCATTATTTTGCTTTTTTTTATTTTAAACTGAATGGATAATTAACTTGATTTGAACTGAGTATGTCATTCAAATTGAGTATTTTGTTTTTATTTATACATGTTACATCAGTATCCTTGTTTTTTGTATTTGCAATAAATAAATTTATTCTACATAATAAATTAATATTAAGAGATTGAGGGGGGGGAGAAATATATACAAATATTTTAGTAGTTAAGGGAAAACATCATAAAAAAAGGATTTTTAATTAAAATCTGCGTTTATTTTCGTTATTTGATTCATTTTTGATATTTTTTTATCTATACGGCTTTAATGACTCGATTATTTAGAAAAGAAATATTTAGGTATACATATTTTAGGTACTTTTTCCGTTTCATCTGTGCAAATCTCGCCAAACAGGCTTTACTGGCGACAACATACAATATACACACAATAAAATGCTAATTCTTATTGGTTTTCCATCCGTTTTTGTTGCTTTAAAAATACGTTACTGATAAGAAAAGACTGCGACTTGTTTTGAAATTTGGTGGTAAAAGTTTATCAGTGGGAATATTCCGTTTGGAAACGGTTGTATTATTTTTGGCGACTTTATCTCTTTCGCCGGGGAGATGGAAAAGTACCATATTTTATTAAAAACCTCAAGAATTAAATAAATTTCAATTCAAAACTAAACTTGTTAATAAAATCATGTTACAACTGCATCTTACAAATTAATATTTGTATATTTAAATGCCTCTCCATATATATGCATGCATTGTCAGAATTATAGTATATTTTATAAAAAAAACTAGAATTTAAAATAGATAAGAGAGAGAATTTGTACTTATACGTATTATCGCAACCGTATTGGTGACATCATACGAACCGAAGCACATGATTGTCCGTTCAGCGCATACCACACATGCGAAATCGGGGGTGCCAACTTGGCGAGTTATCTTGAATGTTGGTATTGTTGCGATAGTATGTAAGTACCAGAGAATGGTTTAAATTTATGGCAAATTCTGTATGATGCCTCAAACAAAACTATATGCATACATTAACGTTTTTTATTTAAAGTTTTATTGTTTGGAATATAGTAGCTCACACAACACAACTTGCATTTACACTAACTTATGTCGAAATTCTAAAAAGTTTTTATATACTCGGATTTATTATATCTTTTCAAGATTACCCACACTCAGAAAGATTTATTATACCCACTTACAAGATTTTCATTCACCTGTTTATTGAACCACATAAACACGAAGATTGGTTCCTATACTATGCTACTGTGGACTGAATCGATCCGAAGGCAATTTACAAAAGTAAATTGGGTTATATGGCTCGAGTCTCTTGTATAATATTTCACTTAATTTCTCAACAAAAAAAAAGGATATATCGTTCATCAATCCTTTTTTCGCTTTTTTACTTTAACAGATTTCTTGTAATTTATATTATTATATAGAGTAGATGATTCAAATTTAAAAACAAAAATACTGTTAACAAATATATTTAAATTTCATACAGTCTTTCAGAGTATTTTCTTTTTGAATCCCATAAATATAATTGCGCACTCATACAAAAGTAAACATTTTCTATTTACTGGTATGTTTACTTTGAAGCTTATTAAGCGCATCAAAATATTAATGTTTAAGTATTCAAGAATTCATAATTGCATTTCATCTACAATATCAAATGAAAATACGAAACCAAGTGGTACAAATATAGACTTATTCAAAAATAACATACTGAAAGATCATGATGAAAAAATTTTTTCAGAATTCCTGTGGCTGTGAGAGACAGTCTTCCAGTGTCCTTGAGTACGTGTCCGAGTTGAAGCGCTTTCCTTTCAGGTGTTTCTTCAGTGGACCAAACACATGGAAATCGCAGGGTGACATGTCTGGACTGTAGGACGGATGGTCCAACGTCTCCATTGGAACTTGTCCAGTTCCATTTGTGTGACTCTGGAGACGTGTGGACGCGTGTTATCATGGAGCAGAACCACACCCTCCGTGAGCAGCCCCGGTCTTTTGTTCTTGATGGACCTGCGTAGGCGTCGGAGTGTCTCACAGTACACATCGGAGTTAATGCTTTTTCTGTGCTCGAGTAATTCTGTGCTCGCATCATTTGGACGCCGCTTTTTATAAGAGCCTTTGCTCTCTCCTGCGCATGCGGGCACCCGCGCATGATCCGATCCCAGTCAGAGTCTCCAATGGCATCCCGAGATGTCTCGCTACATTCTCCCTTGGCGGAATATGCAAATATTTAACTGTTTCATTTTTATGTCGTTTCGTACCTTTTCATTTGATCACCCCTTGTATATAACTTAAATAGCAATGCATCCACGTATGTATACATCTCTTATAAGTACAAAATGAATGTTCCTCCGTGATGATATATAAGAATCCTAATTAACTTCAAACTTTAATGCGCTTTGTATTATATATTTGGAAGCAAGTTAATTGTAAATCGTGTAGTTTGAGTGTTATTTAGTCCTGTAATCATTATTGAGAGAGATTGTTCTAATTAGTTTTTTTTTTTCGTTTTCAATAGAGTAGTGCAATATTGGTGGCGAAGAAAATGTAGAACATGTGCTCTTTCTGTGTATGTTTTAAGTTTGTCAGAAAAAGAAAGATCCTAAGACTGGCTCTCAAGGGTGTTAATATAAATTGGCCTCCAGATTTTCACTAACTTATATCCATCAGAAGTGCTTTGTGACTATTTCTGTAAATTCATTGTAAACAAGTTTTAAATTTAATCTTTTTTCTCTGTCAATGTATTCCATACTTATTTCTGTAAGCCTCGTGTAATACTTTGTGGAGTTTATAATTTTTTTTTAAAAAAAATAGAGTAATGTATTGAGAAAAATAATTAGAATATTTTTATATTTTGATTTATTTGCCACATATATATGCATCTCGCTGGGAAACTTACAGGGTGAGATTTGTTTTACTGGATAATAATGCCTATTCTTAAGAATTTTCAATCACAAATTTAAACTTCTTTAACAGCTTTTTATGGAATGAAATAGAATATTCTTGCCAATGTAGTTAGTTTTTAATTTAAATAATTTCTTTGCATTTTAAACTAGCATACAAAAAGAAATCCCAAACTATCCTGAAAAGGCGTTTAAAATGGTAAAAATTTCTGAAACATTTACGATGCATCTTATTTTATTACATGGTCTTCAAATCCTATTGAGTTGCTACAATCACGTAAAACCAATTTTTCTTTAAAAACATGTTATGATACTTTACATATCCCCGAAATACATTTTAATTACATTTGTAGATGTAAAAATAATATTAAATATTCCGAAACAATGTACATATATTCTATAATTAAACTCATCTTTAAATTTTAAAAACATTTTCTTTTTATGATCCTTATCTCTACTAAACGTGCAAAACACTTTATATTTCGAAAACATTTTTAAATAAAACAATATTCAATGTTGGATAATTTTAATCATGCTAGTTATTAAAGTTTCCGCTGGGGTTTTTGACGTTTTCCTTACGTTTCTAAGAAGTGATGCCATTCAAAAAGTTTTATAAAGTAAAGCATGAAATGTATTCCTTATGGGCATAAGCAATACTCCTCTTTCACTTGAAAAGAATGATGTATTCGAAGCATTTTAGTTTCCCCATCTAATGCCAGCGATTGAAGCATTGAAAGTGCGTCTTCTAAGAAACTTATCCCGTGAAAAATGTCGTAACACAATCGCTACCTTCATGGCTTCAGTTGGGCCGAACAAATTCGGCTTGTTAAATGGAGCTAAACAATCTCAGACATTTTATAAAGAAAAGTGGAAGTCATCTTACTTTTAAGCGGGAAATAAAAAGAACTGAATTTTCGCACTGCAGCCATAAACGAGATGTCAAGATTATGGAGGGGCTTTCCATGAATTTATTTTGAAAAATTTTAAGTGTCTCATCCTTTTGAATATTATAAGTTCGTATGGTTAATGCTGAGATAAATGTGTTTTCCTCTTAAAAAGTATAAAATCTTATGGAAATCTTAAAGTACATAATAATGTAATTTAAATCTTAATATGAAATAATGTTCCTTTAGTACTAAAGCATTAAATTCCGTCATTAAGTTTTCTTCTTTAAAAAACATCTCATAAACTATGTTTAAAAATATGCATTTTTGCAACATTTTTCAAAATTTTTTCATACACTGTAGCGAACCAGTTTATTTCATAGATAGGTGTGAAAATTGGATAGAGTTAAATTTTCGATAAACTTGCAATTACTGGAGCTAAAATATAGTTTTTTAGGACATTTATATCCGGAACTTTTTATTAAATGCTTTGCTTTTATTGGTTATATCATTATTTATTGAAAAAATATTCATTTTATGAAATATTTTATTTTTTGCACTGAGAAAGATATTGACGTAAATACTCATTTGAATGTGGCATATATAGTTAGTTAGTTAGTTAAAAAGATTGCACTATAGTTTTCATTTATTTCTTAAATCAATAGCCCTGTGTGCACGTACGTACGTGAGAGAGAAAGAGATGTATTCTGGAAATAGTCGGGAAGAAGGAAGAGTCGAGTAAAAACGAATTTATTTAACGTATTTAAGTACATTTGTATCTAGTCTAGTACAATTTGGAAAAAAATCGGAAAATAAGCACATCCTCTCAAGGAATTACAAAGGGGAGAATAATAACTTAACTCAGTAGCACAACAACCCATGAGGGCCAAGGCCTACTGTGTCCATCTCAGTATACGAGACCTTGGGCCCTGAGGTGCATGAGCAGGTGTTCCGGTTAAGTGGTCAGTCTGGCGGGAAGGGGAGAATAATAACGTTGTTATAACCTTTTAATAAAATGAGGGGTCATAGAAGTTACTTTTTGAAATTATGTGGGCGTTTTTATGGAAAAGCTTGGTGCCAGACACTCGCTGACTAAGATACGTATGCCCTTCTTCTCTAGACAGAAAATAAATCTGTCAAAACGTAGGTTTAATACTATTCCTGAGGAAAGTATAATGTAGCTGGCATTTAGAAAAATGGTATTTGTATAATATAGATTTAAATAAAAACTAAACTAAATTAGATTTTAAATTAATACTACGTGAGATTGTCACATACATATAAAGTCAGACCCCTATTTAATGTTGCTAAATCCCGAAAAAAGTTCGTTATATGGAAAATTAGTTATGCAGAAATTCATCTGTCAATATATTTTACAAACCACATAAAACAAACTTTAAATTCATAAATACTTTATATTAAAAAAGTAATTATCCACCCTTTTTTGTAAATTAATATCTATTTATTTTCTATATCTTACCCATCAAAAAAAAAAGAAAGAAACGGCAGGGAAAACAAGAAGGAATATACTGTATTTTCAACATTAAAAAATAATTTTGTATTAAAATTAATAAAATTTAAGGGCATTTTCTAATTTAAAGCATACAAGCGATTTTAAACATACATTATTTTACAACTAGAAACTCTTAATATACATTACGCCACATGTGCCCATAAATTTAATTACTCATAAAATCTGTTAATTTTGTTTGAGTTTTTCTTGTTTGAAAAAACACTTTGTTTCATAATAGCCTAGCATCTTAGCAATGCACCAAAAATTCCTCCAGTCGAATTTTTCCACGTCTTATAAATTTTTCTAACCATTCATTGCTACCTAGAAATTGGTTGTATACCGATGCCTTCGCAAACTGAAGAGCTTTCTCTATTATGAAAGGTCCAGAGATCAGAAACTTTTTATTCCCCATTGTGTGTATTCACTTCAAAATACCCCTTCGACATCTTCATAGACACATGTTCTTAAATGTTTTGAACGAGAATTCGATGAATCATCATTTTGTAACTTATCTCGATTTTTTTTATAATAGTTGACAAACTGTTTGGAGGAGTATCAAATTTGAAAACAATATTCCTTTTTCTTGACACTTTATCCACTTCCTGAAGAATTTTTTTTGTTTGATGCTCAAGCACTTACATTTTGACATTTTTGAGCAACAAGAAACGACGTTACCAGTACGATTGATCAACACTACAAATGAATGGAGACTAGTTCAAGGAAAGGGAGACACGAGACAACTCCACTAAGGGTGAAAGGAGATATCGAAGATGCTTCTAGTGAACTGGAAAATGGGGATTAAGGATTGCACCTCGTGGATGAAACGTCCAGAATTCTATTGCTCTCGTCAAGTAAGGTACCTAATAAAACCAGTTCAAGATTTATGACCACCATAAAAAATGTGTTAAGAAAGATAATAACTTGAAATGTCCATATATATATATATGCTACGGCCAAAGCCCGAAGTTCAGCCAGTTCCCGAATCGTCGGCCAAATCGCACATTGGCCGGAGCGTGTGGCCAATGTCTGATGTAATAGAAAAGAATAGCGTATATGCGATTTTGGCCGGCCACTCCCCGAAGTGCCCGGAACTCTCTTGCCAATGTTCGATGTGCTAAAGCAAGACCGTTCGGTAGGGGCGCTTTCTACAAGCTAGGAACAAAACATGGTGTTCTCAAACAACTGTACTCCAAAAGTGAGTTTTCCATTTTGCAAGAGAAACTACTTATACATTGGCATCCGTGGACACAAAGGAAAAATCATTACGAACCGTTGCCTCTTCACAATCGCTGACCGGCGACCAAGGCTACACTCGATGCAGTTGCACTATCAAGTGCTCAACAAATCGCTGCACATGTAAAAATAACAAACTGCTGTGCAATTCAAAATGTCATTAAAGTTCATCTTGTTGCAGTAAGTGTGATGGTACTGATAATTTTCTATAATAAACTAATTCAGTAGACAATGTGATTATCTTTTTGTTTGTTTGTTTGTTTGTTTTCTCCAAGGGAGAGGAAATTTTCATAAGAGACCAGGAGGTTTCTGGTACTCTGAGATCCTTACTCACTAAAACTTCTCCTTTCAGACTACAGCCCACCTAGGGCCACCGTACCTCATTGGCCTTTGTTCCGAAGGACGATCCTAGGCGCCTAAGAGAGGCGGATTCGTCGGAAAACTCCTCTGTGGCAGGAGTAATGTGATTACGGTATACAAACACCCGAAATTTTCTCATGACCTTTTTCTTCTGACTTTGGCCGATCGCCCCATGCCATTTCGCGAACTGGCTAGCCAAACCCCGAAATCAAGAAAAGATCGGACTTTGGCCGGTCATTGTGAAGCGATATTGGCTGTTTCGTGATTTGGCCGACCAATTCGGCAACTGACCGACTTCGGGCTTTGGCCGTAGCATATATATATTGAAAATAGGGAGAAAATAAATTTAATCACTAGAAAAAAGTTCATTATATAGAAAATGCACTTCGCAATTGGGAGGTTATTTTACGAAGAAAATAGTAAAATGTTCTTGGTTCCAGGAAAAGTTTGCAATCTAGAAAAATTAGCAATATATAGGTTCGTAATATGGGAGTTCGACTGTATATATTCAAAGTTTAATAGTTTTTACATTGTTTCTGAAAATTTGGCAATAATAGCCAATAGAATTATATTTATTTGGTACAATAATTTTATAGTGATAATGTATCATTCGTATTACGTATTTCATTAATATAATTGATTTCATTTGGATCTCCTTCTACACTTGTTTAGCTATTTTTGTAAAAATATCTAGATTGCTTTCATGAAGAGAAAACTACTTTCCTAAAAAACATGTCCCTCAATCGTTGATTTAATCTTATCTTTTTTGCCGTCTCTAAACCTTTCCTTGAAAAGATTAGAGAAAACAATCATTTTAATAGGAAAAAATTCTTGACAGATACTACTTTATGTCATGGAAAGTGCTCGAAGATAACGGAAACATTTTTCTTCTGTCTTCAAAATCCATATTTTTGACATATCGTTATGAATATTCATATTTTTATCCAGTAATAATAATTTTTTACATAATGGATTTCTTATTTTTTATTTTTACTCCACTTAAATCTCTTTCCATAAAGTGGAAGCTTCATGAAAGCCTCAAAACCCAATTGCCCAACACCATCATTTGCCATTAATGTACGTTTTGAGTGACGGCTGTAATTAAATGAGCATTTAGAGAGTAGACTCATAAAATAAGGGAAAATATATAAAAAATCTCTTCTGTGTATTTGAATAATAACTATCTGAAGATTGTAATAATTGAATATCATAACGTTATTAATAAAATATTTGATATAAAATATTTAATACGAATTCAATAACAAGTAAAATAAAAAAATTGAGTCAACTCTTACTTAGGTCGACAAAGAAATTTTTATTTTAATTACTTTTTATTAAATAATTACAATTAATATAAATATGTTTATACATATGGCAGAATCACATTATTAAGAAAACAGAAAGCGATTTTCCTTGCAATTTTCCATTTTCCTTTCTATATATGGTGTTGGACTATTATTTTTGTTCGTTACTTTTTATTCAGTAATTAAGTTTAATTGTTCCAGTATAGTATAATAAAAAAAATCACATTCTCAGAAATTAGGCCATCCCAGGTGAGATTCGTACTCACAACCTTTGGATTAGAAGTCCAATGCACTATCCATTGCGCTACAGGGACACAACGATCTATTTTCCTTTTTATATTTGGTGTTGGACTATTATTTTTGTTTGTTGCTATTTATTCATTAATTAAACATAATAAATGAATTATTATTTGAAAAAAAGCATGAACATCAAGTGGCATCCACTACAAGTTTCAAAAAATGTATTTGAACCCGAATGGATGAATAAAAAGTATTTTATTAACAATTAAAAATTTGAACAATATATATATAGGGAGATTATGAACTAATAGAAGGAATTGAAAAAGAGGGAATAGTTTCAAGAAATGTTATGCTGTACTACAAATTATCAATCAAATAACTGGGTATATTTCCAAAACGCATGAGAAAGAAATGAGTAAAAGTTAGAAATACACATGAAATTCTGTGCATAATAATAATAACACATATTTCACACACATATCGAACCAATACAAAGTTTTAAAAACCTATATTCAATAATAAAACCTCATAAATTATGTAAAATATTTATTCCTTTATTCTCATAAAGACTTCTAAGAATCGAAGATTTTTTTCAAGTATACAGCCCCCAAATTTTATTTCAATGACCACAAATGACTCGATTTATACCCAGTGGATTTTGTCGTGGTTTTCTAAGTATCTTTTCATATATATTTTATTTTCAAAGTGATTTTTTCCCTAAAGGATTTGAATAGTGTTACGAATATAATACTATATTGAATTCTTAAAAGCTTAAATTCTTAGCTGTGTATTAGTTAAATTGATTTAATGCAACTTTCTTTCTTTCTGTATCTTAAGAACTAATGCCTTTCTATGTGGGAAGCACATTTCTATTATTAAATGAGAGGATTGCTGTTTCTCTTGTGCACAATGATAATTTTTTAACTTATTTTCTTTCAAAACCAAATAAAGAAATATTTAATTTTTTGTTTCAAGTCAGCTCATTCAATATTTTTTTCTCTCACATTATTATATACACATATAAACATTTATATACAGACTTTTTCCTAGAACTAAGAACATAAAGTGTACTATAATTAAGATGAATCTCTGTGTAATGAATTTTCCACATAAAGAAATTTTTTTCTGATTTACGAACGAATTTACTAAATGTAGGCACGACCTACAAATATATATATATATATATATATTTGCAAGCGAAAAATTTACATTTTGATTATAGGTGATTAGGTAATCGTGGTCGAAAAAATTTTAAAAACTTGAACGTGATCACATCCTTTATTCGAGTATGTTTCCCATACAAAGCCAAAAATACATGAGATTGATTATTCAAATAGCAAGTATTTATATACAGGGAAGAATCGGGAAAAAAACATATTGTAAAAAATACAGTCACGTGTCTAGGTGAAGGGAATAAATAGTTCTTTATAGAAATGCCATCATTGCTTAGAGAATATTAATCCGTATTATACTAAGGATCATGGAAACCATTAATGATCCTATATTTCTTGGAATTCCCAATAAATCTATCAACTTTTAAGGTCTAAAGAATCAGTAATAAGCCAACACGTTTTTAACGCTTCAGAAAGAGACGTGTTTCGAAACAGGGTATTAGGATTTATGAATTAGATGTTGTAAATAAAGGAGATTCGAATTATAAATAGATATCAATTTAAGTTATTACACACAAGCACACACACACATGTATATATATTATATATTTTTTTTTTTTTTTTTTTTTTTTTTTTTTTTTTTTTGTAGAATAATAAAATAAAGTAAAATAATAAGTGAGAAAGTTGTACTACATGCAAGGCTAAAAAGAAAGAAATTGGATTCCAAGAAACATAACAGTTGAAAATACTAAAAGATTTATTGGACTAAAATGAAAACCTATTAAGATTTCTAAGGCTGTCGCTGAATTAGGCCAGCGAAATTAGGGTTAAGCAATGGTTTAAGGTACCACCTTCCCCGTGCAGCGGAAATTTCCGTAGTAATAGAAAAACAGAGCCCTGTTTAAAAATTAGGCCTATATCTATTACACGTGGAAAAAATTCCAGACAGTTTAATAAAATTAAACGAAAGTATGAATAGAGAATATTAAGGTTTCTCTCATAGAGATGAATATTAAGAAAAAATTTTCTAGAAAAAATTAGGATAAAAACTTACATGAAATTTGCAATCGATAAGGAAATATGAAGACCAAGTATCTTAGTCAGAAAACTTGCGCAAAATGATGTGTTAAAATTTATGCGTTAAAACATAGAAACAAAAATTAGTGGCGCCACCTATATATACATATATATAAATATATATATGATACATCTTAAGTATTCCTGAAAGCTTTTTCTTACTCCATTTTCTTTTTCTTGCAGCCCAATAGTATAATCAAATATAGGGAAGGTTGACTGACCTTAAGGATATGTTTAACCTTGCAAACTTAGTTCCCAAGGTTAAGAGTTTGCTTTTCTACTACTGAAGCTAACTTTTGACATATACTGTGTTGTTATGTTTCTATTTATTCCTTTGATTTTTTAGATTTGTGGTAGTTTAGTATATGTATTCTTTTACGTTGAATGTGAAGTTTTATTTTGAGATATTTTTTCACTGCATACATTTTCGTAGTAATAAATAATAATACTAGTCGTAGAAGAAAGTTAATTTATTTCCAATGTTTGGTTGTCATTGATATTGTCAAACCTTCAGTGGACTTAAATGTATTTAAATGAGAAACAATATTTAAAATTGCGCATAAAATAATGCAACAATTGTGATAACAAATATAATAAGCAAAAATTAATTTTAACTTTTGTAGTATGTATATATTTTATTTAAATTACAGAAATCAGATATGGAAACAGAATAGTAATTGAATATGTTTCAATTTTTTAAGTTATGAACTCATAAGTGAGTTAAGGATTCTAAAATTTTAAAATAGAGAAAATGTGTAAATGTTTATGTTTTATTAGCTTTTACCCCTTAACTTTTAAGTAAAAGTTACGCGATTTACATACACCTCAGTGCAACCGTTTTTCACATAGGGGCGCGTATGTGGGGTATTGGGGGGGAGGGGGAGGAAAGACACAAACTAGCACTCTTTTCTCTGAAACAAACAAACCCCCTTTGTAAACACTGCCAAGGACATTTTATTGCATTCCAAAGCCTTGGGAATAGTTTTATTGAAAGCAGCACATAGGAAAGATGGAAGGACGGATATATACGTCCGGAGCACATATATACATCCGGAGTTGAGCGAGATGGTCATATGCACCGATGGCAATTCAGGAGTTAATTTCAAAGATATGCATTGAAGATAACTGGAGCAGTTATTTAATAATACTGATAGTATAATTTGCACAGAATTTTTCAACACGCTGTATGCAACTAAATGTCACCGATTTCCTTTCGTATTGGTACAAAAAAATTCCGACAATATATGGGAAACTGCAAGATTAAACAACAGATAAAAGATATAGTACCCATAAAACTACAACGAAAAAAACTAGAAAAAGAGAGATAAAGTATGATTAATGATAAAAAGAAACTCATTATTGACTGAAAAATCAATACAAAATTTTGAAAAAAAAAAGTTATCAAAGCCAAATGTTTGGAATGAATAATGGTCCAAGATCAGATTGAACGAAATCGAATTGTTAAAGGGCATGGAATTCTTCAAGCAAAGCTTTCACTGATTAATAGTGCGTATCGAAAATCAATCAATTACATTGAATGATTTTGAAAAAATAATGAAACAGTACATTTGAATGAAGTCTTCCCTGTCTATTTCTAACATTTCCAACAGAAAGTCCTTTTTTTCCTATGAGTATATAATGTAGTCCATGGAATTCATTTACAATTAATCACAATACAGTTCAAAATACTACCAAATTGAAAAATAATAAAAAAAATCGTTTGTGTAAGTATTTTCTATACAATTTTAATAGTACAGTGATTTCAAAATATTCTCAAATTTTAAAAGTAATTTTTTGATTACTACTATGATAGCTATGATTTTAACTAGCTCTCGGCAAAAAGCCAGTTAAAATCATAGCTGAATTTCTCCAGCGGCTGCCTTACGTTCATGTATTGTGTATTCAATATTTAATATAAAAAATAGCTAAATAGTGTAATGTTAAAAGGAATTTCTCTTATAGTAAATAATATTACAGCATTTACTAATAGATATTTACTATAAATAACTACAAGCCACTTTAAGATTTTTCCAGATTTAGAATATCCACATTTATAGCCAAAAATTGCAATAAATTAGTTTCCTGAAAATTCGCATAAACATTATACTGTTTTGTATAAACATTATACTAGAATCTTAAAAAAATATCTATGATACATTGATATATATTAAATTTTAGAATGCAACTGTTTTAGATCTTTATAAATTATTTCTGTGTTACAGCGTTTAGGGGTCTTAAATTTAAATATTAGTTTTAATTATTCTAGAATTCATCACCAAATGAAAAATTAAGCTACATAATATAGCCTGTTTAACCATCAGTTTTATTTATTTGTTCTTAAAATTTTACACCCTATAATAGCATAAATTTCTATTCAAAATTTTTTTCTATTATTAATGTTATAAGATTTTATACGGGGAGATCTGATTTTTGAAACCTAAAAAATATACCTTTTTGAAAAAAAATAAAAGCATTTTTAATGAATTCCAATTCTACTGCAACTATAAACTCATTAAAAATTTTAATTAAAATAGTTACATTTGGAAAATAAAAGTTCCATATAATGAAGTAAAAAATGCTTTCTCCTGAAAATACTGTTTAAATATTTATTATTACAATAAACACCATTCCCGTATATTTAATAATAATGTATGAAATATGTACAAATCCATATAATCTGAATCTTTCTCTTTATATCTCTCTTTTTGTATATTCTGCAATGAATTAATTATAACAGTAATTATTGACTGGCCTCTTTGTAGGTTGTTCTTGTAAGCTGCAACTTTAATTAATACAACTGCACTCGAATGCTAGACTTAAAATATCAAAACAATCGTCTCAATTGATTAGATTATTTCTAATAACAAAAATTTAAAAATATTCATAAACATATTATTTGTCATTCTTTAATTTCATGAATAATGTCTTATACTTCCACGTGAGCTACAGAAACCTACCTGAATATAATTATAGCTTTATCAAGATCTCGCCTGCCAGTTTCTATTCGACAGTGATTATACAATTCATTGGTTACATCATCTTAAAGAAATTATGGTCCTGTCAAGTCTTCAGTGATTTAGCTTTACAAGAGATACAAATATTCATATTAATATGAAAGTTTAAGAATTTATAACAAAAAACAAGCTGTCTACACGAGATGTAAAACAACAAAAGCAGGAACAGATTTTCAAGCAGAAATATTCTTAAATTCTTATGAAATTTTGATGCACTGCTAATTCATACATCTGTTTATAATATCGCTTTTTCCAAACTTAAAAAATTTCCATGGATATCTTATAAAGTAAACATTTTATTTGCATTGCAAAATATAGAATGCATTTTATACCAAAAGCAATGGATAAGCAATAAAAATAAATATTATGATAAAATACGCTACAAATTGTATAAAATAAAAACATATTTTTCTTTTGAGAATCTTTTACTACTTGAAAAAAGAACGGCTTCAATTTCGTGTCATGTTCTTTTACAACTGCGTGTAGTTTAGCCTTAAACCAGCAATTACACAACCGTAATTTTAAATGAAAAGTTTTCACAAAATGAATATCGAGGAAGGAATAAGAAACTATTTTATGTAAGAAATTTATTACTCCTTCGTCACTTAACCCCTTAACTGCCAGTTAAAAGTTAGTGATCCCCCCCCCCAGTGCTATCATTTTTCACATAGGCGCTCGTATTCAGTATACTGAGGGGAGGAGGAATAAACAAGCAAATCCTTCTTTGAAATAAGTAAATCTATGGCAAACACTCTCAAGGTCATTTTATTACATTCTAAACCCTTCGGAATAATTTTACAGAAAGCAGCGCAAGGAAAAAACTGTACTTCGGAAAGACGTATATATACGCCCAGGTGGTCAACACATCGGTTGAGCAAGACGTATATATACGCAGGCGATAGTTAAGGGGTAAGAAATGCACTCATTAAAATGCAAAAGGGATGTTTCCTTAATAGATTTATTCATACATATCATTCATCGATAACGGGTTGGCATCGATCTTCAAACCTCCCTTAATGTCTTTGCTCAACATAACAAGGCTCACCCATGACAGATTATTCTATTGTACACACAATGATTAGTCCATCACGTCTCCAGCGTTATTTGCCCTCATGAAAGGTCAATATCATTCCAGAATTGCCCCAAATCCCTTTTGTTTCTCTTTCCTATAAAAGTTCAGACTTCTTCCACCTTATGAGGCAATACATCAGATTGGCAGACTCAGAGACGCATCTCAGCTTTTTCCGCTGATTATTACAAGCTCTGGGACTGATTTATCGGTGCCATTGCTGCGTAATTGTTCCGCCATGTCCAAAGAGGTATTCTGTTGCAGAAGATTTTTCTCCGGAGTTCGATGCTGGAATGACAAGAGGGGAAGAGTAACGTGAGATGATAAACCTCTCTTAGACGGCGGTAGACGGTTTGGTGACAAAATAAAAATGACCTGTTTGGTGGAAAGTATTTTTTTCAATAAAAAAATCGGAATAAGAAAAGGTTGCTAGTTTATCTGTGGATAGAAAAAGTTTCGATTATTTTCCTATTTATTTCAAAAATTTGTTTTTCCGGTTACTGAAAGCGTATTTTATTTGTATAGCTATTTTTTTTTTCAAAATAGTAGATTATTTATTACAGTTATGTATTTTATACTGATTTTGCAGACTTAGAAGACCTTAGTAAAGAAAATTATAACATTAGCGAGTGATATTAAATAACATAGAAGCTTAATTTTTTACGTTGTTTTTCACACAGAATTTAAATTATACTTCCTAGATATTTTATTTAAGGTGACTGCCATGATTTTTCAAAAACGTATAAGTGAGTAAATCTTTGATATTTAGTTACACTTGAATTAGAATATACATATGAAATTGTTTTTAGAATATTATTACAATAAAAAATTATTTAAATGCAGTTTTTCTATTAAAAAGTGAAGAAAAATTACATATGATCAAGACATTCTTCATTTATGCACAATGTTTCCTTTTGTATAGCTAAGACTTCTGTATAAAGCCAGTTGTAGAATATTTTTTAAAAAAATTAAAACATTAATGTAAATTTATTCATATTTTAATACATTACAGTTGAGAAAATTTAGCAAAAAACACCAATTATTATTTCCTTTGATCATAAGTCGAAAATTAAATTGAATTTTTTTTCAAAATTCCTAATTTATATGCTCCGTATAGCTCTGTGTGACATACATATTCAAATTATTAGTAATATAGAAGCTTTTTTCTTGAAAGGGGAATTTTTGATGACATACTATTTTTCCTTTATTTTTTGCCAAAAAATTGCATTTAAATAATTTTTCTTGTAATAATATTCTTAAAAGAATGTTATTTTCTTATTTAACTGCACTCAGTATTTAAAAGGTTGTTCATTTATACGCTTTCTCAAAATCCCGATTCTGAAACATAGTGATTTCCCTTTAAAGGGAAAAATAATGCTTCCTAATTTAGATTAAGAGACTAATAATAAAATTGTGGTTTTACAACAAAGATATAATAAAAAATTACTAGGTGTTTATTATATAGATCCTACTTAATATTATCAACAAATACCTCTCTGTAAAGCTGTACTATGTTCGTATGGAAACAAACCCATTCACTTCATTACCAAAAAATTCGAAAACTTATAAATTTATAGTTTTTTGATAAAAAACAAAGTTTTTTTTTCTGCATTAAATAAATATTTCAATTGAAAATCAGAAATTAGTTTCTGAAAAAAGAATTCTACAAAACAATCTCTAATATTTATTTTATAATATTATTACATAAAATAAATTTTAGTAATTTTAACATTTATCAATAAGAATATATAAAAGATTATACGAAGGAATCACAAATCAGTAAGAAGGAAAACAGTTTTTTTAAATAAAAAAAAATTATTTTTACTATTTGCCTTCCGCTCATTTGTGTTCCAAGTCACTGACTTTTAAGTTGAAATTTTCAATGATTCGCATTAAAAAAATTTTTGGTGAATTTTGTTGTTGTTTCTTATTCTTTGGATGCATTGCTAGATCTGAAAACTATTTATAAATTTAATGCTCCAAATCATTTGCCATTCTATTTTTATTATCAGTTCAGTGAACACGAGAGCATTCGGTATGTTTTTTTTTCAACGTTTTTATGAAAGCTAGATCCTTTAGTTTGATTTATGAGATAAGGAATATACTCAAAGTCTAGAAATGTTTCCATTTTATTAAATAAAAAAATTACAATTTAAAACATACCAAAATATTTTCATCCTCAGCTACATACGAAAAGCAAACTTTTAAAAATTGAATTTCTTTGTCTTGATTTTCTATAATTAAAACCAATACTTCAAATAAATACTGAATAATTTGAATTCAATATATTCTTATTTTGATGAATTGCATTACTATCACTGAGATTGCCTTGATATATTTCAGTTTTAAACATCGAATTCATGCAAATTGTGATCCAGTTTCTTTTGGGAATCTTCCAAAAAAGGTCTATTTCCATTTAACCGGCCTTTTTGGTGAATGGAGAAGTTAAACTATTTCCAATAGTTTATGATGCTTTTAAAAACTAGAAAATCAATTTTACATTTCTCTTCACTCTTGCATTCATTCTATTACATTCTTATTTATTTTTGTTATCATTAAAGCTTGAAAGCCATTAATGCCTAGATTACCTCGATATTATGCAAATTAACTTATTTTCTCCGTTAAAGTGCAGAATTAAGAGTGTTTTCCATTTTAACTAGGTTATCATCACATTAGCGGTTTCAGTATCGTCAAAATTCAAAAGTTTGTTTTTCTCATCTCCTTTCTCTTAGAAATTTTGATTGAAAACGCTGATTCAACCCAGAATAATTTTTCCTAAGCATTTAGAAACACATTGGCAGTCCCAGTAAATATATTCGATAAACGACACCTTGAACAAATTTTAAAATGTGACTGTAAATCTAAACGTACCACAAATTGGTGCGCGTGTCGCAAAATCCATTTGCTATGAAATTGAAAGTGTCACCAATTTTTAGATTGCACTAATAAGTAAGTATAATTTTATAATGTATGTTTCGGAAATTTATTTCCCTAATTGTAATAATATGTTAAACCATTTCTTTGTATCATAGTTTTTCATGGGATTGATGATTGTCTAATTTGTTGTCTGTTTGATTAAATTACCATGATTCTTTACACATCGAAAAATAAATAAACGAAATTTTATTTAAGCTTACAGAAACTTTGCTATTGTTCCACCAAATATCTTATTTTAATTTTAACGAGTGCCTAACGAGTAATATACAGATTATCTAGGTAATGCGCAGATTACCTAATTTGGGAAATGAAACAAATTTCCGCATAATAATAGATTGCCTTAGTTAATGCGCACATTACTTAGCTAATTAAGGATTACTTTGCTTAAGGATTTCTGCACTTTAGCACCAACATATACATGATTATGAATTATATTTCTTTCTATTAGCTCTCAAGCGAAATAAAAATTCCCGCAAATTCATTATTTTACGAAGTGAGTTACAGAATAACAACCATAAATAAAAACGACCATCACAAGCAAAATGTACACTTTAAAATTCCAACTATTATTTGAGTCTTCTCTTTGCATAATCAC
Source organism: Trichonephila clavata (assembly GCA_019973975.1). NCBI lineage: Eukaryota > Metazoa > Arthropoda > Arachnida > Araneae > Nephilidae > Trichonephila > Trichonephila clavata. The sequence goes on from BMAO01017187.1 coordinate 54,658, forward strand.
CAAAAAGAAGAGTCACACAAAGAAAAAAAACATGCTATTACGAACAGATGCTGCTTCACATGAAACGGATTCTAAAAGGGAACAAAGAATTAAACTACCATCTAGGAAGTCTGATTTCGGCTCATTCCTCTTTGTGCGGTTACATTCAAAAGACCCCTAAAAGTATTCCGTGTTACATATGAGTAAATCAGTTTTCTAATAATAAGAGAGAGAGAGGTAATTATTCATGTTTTCTTTTTCTTCTTACATTGCTGCATTAAAATGGAGACACATAAAGCTTTGTATCGGAAAGTTTACTCTATTTCGGCAGGCAGGCAGGCAACAGAGTTCGATTTTTGAGAGAACCCGCGGATTCAAAATAATGCCATAATTTCCCAGGATATTTTCTGCACTGTAGATGTCATGTTCCATGAGCGTTTTCGTATCAATAATTCATGGTGTGGGACTTCCTCAGACATCCTAGCAATTTCGAGGATCTACAATTTTCCTCGTTACTGAGTTTTACGATACAGTGGCAAAAGCACGCAAAGTTATGCTTAGTGTAAAATGTAAGCGTTGTTTGCATGTTTTTCGAAAAACTTTAGAAAATCTTTAAGGAGCTCGGATTGAAGCAACGTCAGAGGAATCTCTACGTTATATACTTATTTTAAAAAGTTAATAATATTTTATTTAAAACTATTATTACAAAAATTTCAAAAATATAAATTTTAAGTGTTTTTTCAAGGAAATCTATAGTTAATTTTAATGGTACTTACGTATTATACCGTCTTCAATTTTGTCAAATTGAAAAACGTCGCCAAAAGCCTCGATTTACAGCCAATAGTGGAAAACCGTTCCGGAGTATGTTCAGATGCAAACATCTTGATATGTATATAAAGAGTGCTCAATATTAATAACATAGTTTATATAATATGCAATAATATTCTTCTCTTATTTGAGGTGAAAAATTATTAATATTTAGTATGTATTTTCGATAGAATACAACGCAGTGGATTGTTCATAAAAATATGTCCTAATACGTTAGAACATGAAAGACTAAAGTGCTTGGCAACATTGCGAAAGGAGAAATATAGCAGAACTGCTCGATTGCATTTAGAATAATTCTCATGCGAATTAATGCGGCAGCATCTACATAACAAAAACTTATTAATCTCAATTTTGAATGCAATTCCGTGTTTGGAGCACCAAAATATAGCAGTGTTTATAGATATTTCTTTCAAGTGCATGCATTTTTTTCAAATATAGTATTTAAGTCTTCTAAATCTTCGCCGGCTTATTTGTCGACAAACTGTTGTCAGAAGATATTTGTAGGAAGAAGCATGTGGGGAAACAATGGCAGCATTTGGCGATGTCTTGGCTTGCCGAAATTGGTCGAAAGTATAGTGTATAAGTACCATTTATATTAAAATGTTTAAACTGTTAAAAATATTAAACTGAAAATCGTTCTGCGTGTGAACACAGTGTTAACAACGATGGCAGCATTGGACGAGATTTTTTGTGTAGGCAATGTCTTTCCATTCGGGAAAATTGGTCGATGCCGCGGTATGATAGGTAAATACCCAAACTGAATTTAAAAGTATCTTCAAAAATGGATAAAGTACAAAGATGCAATACATGTTTCCTTCTTCTAAATGTAAAATTCTACTCAGTTATAGTTAAGATACTCTTGTGACCAAAACTTTTTCTTACTTTACAAATATAGAGAAAGTACATTTTCAATGACAAGCTGGCAATTTACCATACGAAGTTATTGAGGCTGTTGTAAAGGTATTAGCATAATGTTTTGTTGTAGCTGTTTTACTTGGAAGATTGATTCACCAATAACATATGTGTATTGTTATTTTTAATTATAATATATTGTTTTCCAATCCAGAACAATGATTATACTTGTAACGCGCCTATCCATGAACCTATCACAAATCTTCTTAGGGTGTTTTTTTTTCTTTTTATCTGTTGTTCTAGTGAAAACTGCATCCCGAAGAAGAAAACTTGATTTATTTAAATGAACTGTTCTATTTAAGCATTGACTTTTAGATACACGAAGTTAGTTGAGAGTAGTTGGGAGCTAGTTGAGAGTTAGTCAACGAGTAATTTCTGGATGGTTGAATATTGCTGATTGACGATTAAGTCACAAGATAGAGATTAATAATAACGACCGGAGGTCGTACAACTAATAACAGAATTACGATGAATTAAACCTTAGACGTCCAAAGTGAGCTAAGAGTGAATGAATTAGATTATACTCAAATATTAAGTATCCTTATTGCCGGGTGATTGCTCTTATACTTAGTAGTGGTGTGCATTTCCTACTCTGAGTTGTTTTCAATTCAAGTTAGAAATAATGATAAATTATAATTTAAACTGATATTAAGGTTGATCTTTTTTGGAACACCCGAACACCAATAACCTCTGCGCGAGCAGAATTAAAATACACACGGATAATATTTATTTTATATTATCAGAATCAAACAATCGCTCAGACGATCAACAAACTATTTTCATGACTTCAGCGTTTTAACAAAAATATTTCTACTACTAAAATATTCTTCTGTATTTTGATCCTGCAATAAAATGAACTAAAAGAAAGCAAAATTGAAAAACTAAATCAGACAATACTCTTTTAGTATTATTGAGTTTTTTGAAACCCAGAGTGGAGAAGAAAATATTTTTCTTTTCTTGAAGCCGATTTACCCAGTTTTATTCCAAAATATTTCTTGTTCGATTGATTTGTTTATTCTGTATTCGGTCTTGGAATCGAATCGAGAGTATCATGTTCTTTGCTTACGGTGGCTTTTGAAACGTGAACCACCACCGCAAGCTCCAGCGTCTCAGAGCGTAACAGCTTTGGTTGGAAGGAACAGAACGTTTTGTTTTTACAGGGTTCGTAAAAGGGAGTAGAAACTGCGACTGTTTATTTTTCATTTCTTTCTGCTCGCCCAGTTTTTCCTGTAGTTTGTGATATGGAAAGGGAAAATGTTTATTCGTATACTGATTTTTGGTATTTTTTAAAGCTTGTGCTGGTATTTCAACCGATAAAACGAATTAAGATAGCATGAAAGTATACTTTATAGAAAAACATTAACCTGAAACTTTCAGATGAAATATCTCGAAGCATAAAGATTTTAATATTTATTTAATACAAATGTCATGTTTGTTTAATACAAATAAAATGTAGAATATAAATAAAGAAATTCGTTTGAAAAGCCTTCGGAAGAAGTACACGCAAGAAATTTCTATCAAATGTATTTTTTTCTATCTTATGAGTATTAGCATTCAAATGTGTCTTGTCATACTTATTTCAACACAACTTTTTAATCTATAAATTTAACTGAAATATTTAGCAAGGGGATTTACTGTAATAATTTCCCTTGAACTTTTGAATTAACTGTCTTATTAATTTCGTTGTACCTAATTTTTCTATCAAAACTTTCCTTTGTAACCAATAATGATATTAGTCCTTGTTCATATCACAACTGCGAGTTGGCGCCATCAGAGTTTTTGTATAGCTTCTCTCTGCTAGAGGAATGGAAACAACAGTAGAGTGAGTGTTTAGGCTGTTTGAAATCTGGTACACACCAACACGCAGAAATCTCTCGCGATCAGTGTTGTAGCTTCCAATGGGCTAGGCGGTGGCGTGCACCGGGGCCCTCAAGCTCAGGGGGGCCCTCGGACCCTGACCACTAAGCAAGCCAAATTTGCGATATTGAAAAGTTTGTTATTTTCAACCTTTTCATTTTTCTATAAACTGTTACTTGAAAATAAACTTAAAGTTCCATGAAAAATCTTACCATACTAATCATTGCATCTTAAAAAACCTACACAAGAAGCAATTCCTTCCTAGTTACATTCTATTTTTAGCAACAATATTATTCATAATTAGCTTGTTTCCTTTTTCAATACTTTGCAATCTGTAATACACTGATGTATTTTGCCCCCCCCCTCCTCCTCTGCTCTTTTGCATAGAGGTGTTTTTTCTAATAATTATAATAATATTGTAATATAGTTTCTTGTTCATGCATATTTTTTGAATCATTTCCTGTCTATCTCGGTGGACCATTTTGTAATTCTAAATTTCTAAACCCTCTGGTGGAGAGCTCGATCCTCCAGAATAAATAAATAAATAGCTACGGATTCCCCAATGGCGTTTTGTAGCGTAGCATTACGTTTCTGCTCCTTTTTAAAGTCAGGAAGTACTCGAGCACATACGAATCGTATTGGTTAAAAAATAAAATTAAAATTATGGATAAAAAAACACCAGTTGGGTGCTTAAAACAACGCCAAGAAGAGAAGATAGTAAATAAATATTGTAGCTTCGTTTCTTTTAACTTTTTTACTTAATAAAATACAACCAAGCTCGGGCCTTCAGTTTTTTTTTGTTTGTTGTTGTTGTTGTTTTTTTTTTTTTTTGCACCAGGGCCCTTGGATACATTACTACGTCACTGATCTGGATGTAATTTTCTTGTGTACATATGTGTTATGAATATGCAACTGTATATTACATAGCAGCTAAAAGATTTCCTGTGTACAGGTAATTAATTATATTAACCCAGAGATAGTGGCGTAATGTGCCCCTCCTCATCGCAGGGGGCGCAAAGTATATTATGTTATGGTTTTGCTATCCTTTGTAAGATCCGTTTTGGGGCCCAAAACTTGACTTTGCATGGGGTTAATATTCTTCGTTATGAAAATATCCAGAGATAGTTCATCTGTATTTGTGAATGATTTCTACTTCAGCTCAACTTGTTAAGAAAAAAGACACTTAAAGCAATTATTATTATTAAATTTGATTTATATAGTTAATTTTTAAGCCTTAATATGGACTTAATCCATATAAAAAACATACGAATGAAATAGCAGGATGACTTAAAATACATTCAATTCCTTAAAAGCTACCCTTTTAAATAAATCAAAAATAAAAATTGCATTCGTTCTTGTTTTTCTTAAATCGATTTCATTTTCCTTAATAAATTAATCATTAGGTTTTTCATTTTTGCCAATTTTGAATACTAAAAAAGAACATACGAATTCTGTGATTTTTTTTCAACTTAAATTGAGACGAAAATTTAGATAAAATTGTATTTTATTTAAATACATACTGTGTTCGTATTAATACAATCATAATTAAATTTGAAATTATAAGTTTTAGTGTTTGATTTTCTGTTTTCAAAATAAACCCAAAGTATTCATAGTTCATAAGAGATTCTAATACATTTTCAAAAGGTAAAAAATAATCAAAACTCTAGGTAAATGTGATATTGACAAGATACAATTTCAATTTATTTCGAATAAAAAAAACTCAAATAGCAACGAGTGCAATAGTAGCTAGCTAAAGTAGCAACAGAAATTTTGAAAAAAAATTCAATATTTCGAATATTTTAACTGTACGAAAGCTATTTACTCAATACTTCAACATAGTTTTGAAGAAACCCATGTAGAAAATAGAAATACTTTCGAAGAAGGCATTTTCCTCCTCGAAAAAATCCTCAGAATTTATGTTCTTATAAAAAAAACTATGAATGATGCGCATTTTATAGGAAGTTTATGTTAAATCTTTTCAAAGTGAATTCAGATTTGTAAGAACCAAGGATTTCATTACATATATAATATTCTTCCAGTCTGAATTCCTCAGGAAAAGTTAAATCTTCTTTGATCCTTAAAGTCTATCTAATAGTCTTTTCATGTTTCGTACCCGAAAAAGGATAGCCACATATATTTACTTGATCAAAGCGATAATATATCATTCTGGATGAAGGTATCTATGCATTATAAGCTACAATTTAAAAAATATTGAAATGAAATGCATTTTATGTTGTTGTTTCTTATCCCAGATGGTGTAGCTTAGTTACACCATCTCTATAAAATCAAAATAACAAAAAAATCCAAAAATAAAATAGTATTTTCTAAAGCTTCGTCAACAGAAAAATTCAAGCAATTAAGAATATGACCATGGAGAAACCTATTCAGCCTTGAACCAATATCACTCTGGAAAGGCTTTTCGGCCCTATTGAAAAGTAAGAGATTTGATGTGGTAACTAAAAATGCGTGGTAGAGTCATCTGCTGATTCCGAGGAATATTAAGCTGGTATCATTAACGAGATCTTTTTCCAAAATACCAAGGGTGAGCAGGCGATACTTCCCAAAGTTCATCTTTTTAATGAGGGAGAGTTCCAGTAAAAGTTAGACAAGTATTATCCTGCTAGGTGTAAGCAGTGGCAGACTTGGTCAACTATCAGCTATCTTGTTACTATTCAAACCAATATCCATTGAAAATATATAGAGAGCGTCTAGAAGAAAGACGAAACACAAGATTCAGAATATTCAGGTTTGTCATATCTCTAACAGTTGTTCAAGAAAAAAAGAGCTGTATAGAGGAGCGACTGTCCATTAATATTCAAATACCCCTTAATATAGTTACCTCTCAATTTTTATATTTCAATCATCATAATACAATGGAATCTTTAGCTAGATGCATTAAACAATTAAACTGGTAGTTGATTAATTCAGAAAACTCATTCAGGTGATATTTATGTAAATGCCAAAATAACTTCTGTAAAAAAATATTTAAAAAAAACACTAGTTTGCAAAGTTTTTATCCACAAGCCTCCCTGAACTCGTATATGTAAAAGTTGTCTAATAAGATACCGTACTTATATCCATAATTCTATTTTATTTTCTTTATTTGAATTCAATAAAATTCCATGGTAGTAAAGATAACAAAGACTCCTGTCTGAGAGATATTTTTATTTTTAGAAGTATTTTATTATCTAAAGTGGAGAGTCAACTTCAGATTATTTCATTTCTTAAAATATTATAAAATTTAAAATGTATTGTTAAAATTAAATGGAAGAAAATACAGCCAGGTACATGCTTCCATCATTTTATCGGTTCACACATTATTACATTCAAACATTATAGTTGTATAAATTAGAGAAGGTAAGTAAAAATTTCATGTTATATAGTATAACTTTATATAATATAGTAATATATACAATATATATACATATTATAGAATTATTGGTATATATATATAAATATGTTTTGTAATACAAATACCATAGTACTCATGAATCCTAAATATAGTTAGTAAATGGCATCTTCAATGGCATTTAATATTGATAAAAGTGCTATTTTCATATATTCTAAAAAAAATATTACCTAGAAATTTTCCAATTTAAAATGTATAATAAATTCCATGTATTTTTGTTTGTTTCTTGCATAATTTTTGTGATTTTTTTTAAAAACATTGACAGTTCTTGAGAGAAAATGAAAATAATAAAAGCGAAGATCTATAAATTAAAAACATTAGAATTCATCGATTAAATTGAGGTTAATTCTTCAAAACAAAAGTAGAGAAAATTAATAAAATGACAAAGATTAATTTTTAGCTATATATATAATGTACATCAAACAAAAAAATTATTTAATTTTTTTAAAACTAAAAACGATAAGAAAAGCTAATTTCAAAACAGAATGAACAAAAAGAAGAAACTAAAAGATATTTTGACGATAAAATTTATAAATTCAAAAAATAAAAGTACGAGTTTCTTACGTAATTAGTTCACATAGAACCATTTTACAAATATGTTTTTCTAATATAACTTATACCTAAGCGAAAAATAAATATTTACGATAGAAATTGTTACCAAAATGTCCATTATTTATAAAGCAAATGTTAATAAAAGCAAACCCATGCGATAATATGAATATTTTAATAACAGGCCTTTCGAATTTCGATGCAATTTTAATCATGATATACAAAATATGATGTCTGGAAATATAATCTGAGGTTGTAACGCGAAAATTATTGGCCAAAGAATTCCCGTACTACAAAATATTCTTACCTTAGCTCTAGCTTATTGAGTTGATCAAAGTTGACTTAATCGATTTGGTATGCTGTTCTTTCAAGCGTCAACGAATTCTAAAGACTGCAGTATTCAACTTGGTAACCAAATATTTGCTTTGTCTTTGTTTTCTTTTTTCCCGCCTTTTTTCTTTTTATTCTAAGAAAGATGTAGAATGTAGACATTGGTTTAACTTGTTTCTGAAACTTAGAAACTCGTTTGCCTTCGCAAGACATTTTATCTACCTATAATCATGAAATTTACTATAAGCAGAACGGCAGTAGAAAAAGAAGTGTATATTATATGAAATGTGTACATTACAAAAAATTCTACTCTACACCTATTGTTTGCAGAACTTAAGTTCATTAATACGATGTTTACTGATTTTCTTTTGTTAAGAATGATTTTCTATATTACTTTATGCTATACTCTTGCCATGCAGAAATGAGACAAACTGAGTTCAGAATGAATTTATTAAATTAAATTTCTTTAAAACAGCGTTTTTAAAACTGTGGGGCGCTTCCCTTTAGGGAGGGCGTGATAACTCTACGAGGGGGTGCGAGGAATATTATTTTTAAAAAATGACTAATTTACTGAAAGTAAATAATACATTCTGACAATAAAAAAATAAAATACGCATTTACATATACTTATAAATGTATAAATACTACACAATATATTTGGTAATTAATTTAACAATACTGAGTTAAGAACAAGTTTAGTAATTACCAGCGACTCCTTCGTCTTGTCACGCACAAAATTATATACAATAATTAACACTTATGTTGATAATTTGTTCGGTTTATAAGTAATCCCTTAACTGCGATTAAAAATTACGCTATTCGCTTCCAATGCCACCGGATACACTGTCAAGATCCTTTTTTATTGCATTCCGTAACATTCGGAATAATTTTATGAATAGCAGTTCACACAAAAAAATCGTACTCCTAAAAGACGTATATATACGTCTAGGGAAAATAATGCTTTGGCTGAGTGATACGTTTATATACGCCGGATGTCACTTAAGAGGTTAAAGTCGTACTCTAGCTTTAGCATCAAAGTATAGTATAATTGAATTCAATATATTATTATTGCAAGGAGGGGGACGCAATGAAAATTATGATTGAATATTGGGTCGCAAATATTGAAAGTGAGATAAAACTGCTTTAAAAACAAAATATTTATATAAAATTTTTCTTTAAAATTTTTCTTTATTTAGTTTACTACTAATATTAAAATGCATTTTTTAATTTTCTATACAAGTATTTCATATCTCACCCCAATCTTTTAATTAAAAACATATTTACTAAACTTTCAATTTTTGTAATTCACTACAAAGCAAATCAATCAACACAAATGTAAATATCGTACAAGTTTATAGTTTCCGAAATGCACCTTTGTGTGATTGTTACTTTTTGTTACTTAGTTTTACTTCCCATAAATTTTACAAGCACTAACAGTATAGTTGGCTTTATGCAGTCTTCCATCTTAGTCACTTAACTCTTCCGGGGATCAGAATGCACGTCCTGTGTTGTAAAATGGTATACACAGTCCCAGGAAAATCTTTAAGTACTGGAGTAAATCTCATTTTCTGGAAAGTTTACTACGAAGAGTCTGCGCAGTTACGATCCCCGATTATTGAATTGACAGAAGTTTTATGGTGTCGGAAGCAAAAGGTTGCTGACGTCTACGATTCATACGAACAGTAAAAATGCTTTTTATTAACTTTGGGTAGATCTTGCGAAATTTTAAGCTTTATCCCGTCGTTAAAATTTATGCTTCTTTTTTTGCTGGCATTTACTTTTACTAGTTCCGGTAAAATTTCCGATGTTCCCTTCCACAAATGAAACTCTGACTTTAAATTTTAAATTAAAATGGAATTTGAAAAGTAAAAATACAAAATTGTGACAGGAAATAATGATTAAATTAAGAATGCATAAGAGACCTTGTCGCGGCCTAAAGGTCGCAAGGCGCATTTTGGTATTTGCAGTTCGTTTGGTAAATATTCTTTACTCAATAAATTCATAACAAATAATAATTCAATTTAAATTAACAATAACAAAACAACTTTAATAATCTATAAATTACCAATTGTTAGATTGGTTCAGAGCTGGATATAGTGCCAACCACTCGCTTCAAAGAGGTTCATACATCTTAAGCAAAACACTTTTTAAAATACGGGTTACCACAATTTTTCTGGCGTGAATAATCATCGCCAAGAGTTGATGAACTGGGGTTTTAACACAGGTGTAAGAGGGTTCAGGGAAGAAGTGGACGTTATCTTAAAAATAGGTACTTTTATTCTTTCTTTAACATTTTATGAAATGTACAATTTTATAGCTTAACTCTGGGAACAACCTGAAATCCTAACCCTTAATCGGATATACTACAATGTTGAAATTCGCTTATCTACGGTTGGAGCTCCCTGTTACGATCCTTCTCGAATCCTGATAACTCGGTCAGCTCCAAGGTTATTTACTTCCACAATTTCTGGTGGATTCTACGACGATTATTAATCTCAGGACGCATAACCACACGCTGTTCACCTTTTCTAATTCTTGGATTTCAAGTTTAACGATCAACGCTTTACCATTAACTTCACCTGCTCAACGCCAGGGTTTAAATAATAGTTACATTTGCATAAAATCAAGTCATCTCTATGGAAAGTGGTTTTTAAACTAAAATCACATTTAAGGAATAGTTTCCCCAAGAGGATGAGTAGAAGAACCCGAACAGTAACCGTTACAACTTTATATAGCCTAAAAATCGTTCCTTTCCCGGTTCACAGGGGGGGGGGGGGTATTGTATGATTACATGATACTGCACGATATATATAATTACACTTTAAGCATTACGTTTTCGATTGAATTGAAAACATTCTTTATAGCATTCGTCTCTTGATTTAAAAAGGTTACGACTTGAATTTCGAAAACTAAAGTATAAAGTATTTACGCACCCGCTACCCCCCCCCCCCCTAGGAAGTCGATTTCCATGAAACCCATTCTTAGCGGATATCTACTCAACAAAAAAAATCGTGTTTACCTTATTTCAAGTCTAAGTCCAACAGTTCAAAAACGTGAATATCTTGTTATCTAAAACGTCCTTGTGACCCGCTTGGAAATCGATTTCCACAAAAAAAAACCCGTTTTTAGCAGATATCTACTCAACAAAAGAAACATTTTTAAGATATTTTATGTCTATCGATATGATAGTTCTGAAGATCTCTTGATAAGTAAGAAAGTGAATAAGTGAGGAGCAGTCCCTCTTCTATATATAGAGAGATAGATGAATATGTATTCAGATTAATAAGAATAATTACCCCTCCCGAATAAAAAATATTTTACTTCGTCAGAAATTCGAAAAGAGTGGAATTAATTATAAGGAGTGGTGAAACATTTAAGGTATCCGAATACGTTCGGAACTGTTGTTTTTCAAAAGTGAATAAATGGATAACTTTTATGGTATTTAGTGACACTTAAATTAGAATACATGCATACAATTTTGTAAGAATATTTTTACAGTAAAAAAAAAATTATTTAAATGCATTATTTTGGCAAAAAAATTAACATATAGGATTACCTATTTTCAAATCAGTCTTCTTTTATGGAAAATGTTCCTATAATAATAATATTTTGCTTATACGTAGCTTAGATCTCTGTACAGAGTCTGAACAAAGATTGTTGAAATATATAACTTAGAAGTGGCATTATCCATATTTTAGTACAACAGAGTGGAGAAATTTTAAGAAAAAAAATATCGATAATTATTTTAATTGGTACTGACTCTGAAAATAATGTGAATTTTTCAAAAATCCTAGTTCAAGCTCGCTGGAGAAATCTTTGCTTTATATAATCAAAATATTATTATTATAGAGGCATTTTTTATCAAAGCAGAATGTTTTGAAAAAAAAGGTAAATCTAAGTTCACTTTTTATTTTTTTTTTTTTTGCATTTAAATAATTTTTTATTCTAATAATATTCTTAAAACAATTTTATACATATATTGTATGTATATGAAATATCATGAAAATTATCCATTTAAGCACCTTTTTTTTAGATCACGGTACCGAACGTAGTCGAATATCTTTTTAAAAAAAAAGGAATTTGAAATTTGTAAAATGTCAACATAATTTAGCCCCTTAAATGGTTTAAAAGGCATTTTTTTGTGAAGGTGGGAATTAGTATGGTGTTTAGCTATATACAATAAAAAATGTGCCTTTTTTAAAAGCAATTTGTGTAAAACAATTGAGCACTTAAGGACTTAAAATGTTATAGAATAACCACCGAATAAATAAACCTTACATAATTTGATTGTTGAATGATTTTATTATCGTTTAGAGCATAAATTTTAACGTAAATATTATTCTAATTGTATATTAATAATACGACTTCTAAAGTGATTTTATCTGATAAAATCTAGACATTAATGTTTAAATGTTATGCATTAATTCAGAGAGAACAAAAAATTTAACCTTATATATTTTAAGATTGTTTTGTAATTCAATAACATATTCAACTTAATGTCTTTTTCTAAATTGAGGAATAGTTGGAAAAAGCTTGTAAATATATTCATGAAATTCAGTCTACCAATTTTCCTTTTTGGATGTTATTTTTATTGTTCTTCTATAATCTAGATAAAACTTCATATGAATCTAAGTAAAAATAACGTACTTCTTATTATTTAAATTTTACAGAATTTTTAAATTATTAAAAACCATCGTATGAGAAAAAAATTTATATGTTTTAATTTTATTAATTTTTGTTTCTTGATAATTTTGGCTCATTGCGCTATAGGTTTAAAGCAAATACTTTTGCTTACTTATTTAAAATTAGATATTCTATTTAAATAATATATATATATATTATCTTATTATTTTATTAAACATATAATATTAGATATTTATAATAATTTGAGAAACATTGGATTTTAAAATTATTACCATTTTCTTAGATTAATATTACGGATATTTATGTATGTATATATATATATATATATATATATATAAATATTCGTATAAATTATTTTAAAATAAATATGATTACATATTTTCAAAAGTAACCAAATTTATATTTTCCAAAATGTAGTATATTAATCTATACAATATACAATATGTTTCATCAACAATAGTCTTAGAATTCTATATGTTCTATTATTTGCAGAAAATCTTATTATATTTTCGGCATTATGATGTTCTGTATTGTCTGGTTATCATTGACACCTCCCTTGTAATAAGAAAATTAATACCACACGAGAAGAATTGCTAACATAAATATAGTGCAGAAAAATAGGCCATTGCGGCCAAAAAGATATATCTCCATAAATCTGCGACTCTAATATCTTTTGGCATGGGAATAAAAGATTCAGCTGACAAACGATTCTGTCACACAGAGCTCAGAGCCAACAATTCGGTGCTACCCGTCCAGCCCAGGAAATCCACCAACTGAAAGAGAAATTTTGTTCCTCTCTGGAATTTCCTGTATTATCTAGATGTTTCTTTTGCCGGAATTCCACTGTGTCGAGAAGGTTAAAAAGCTCTCCTGATTTATTGATGTATAAGGAAAAAAATGGCACGCTGGACACCGTGTGTTTTCCTTCGTTTCCTGTAGCCGCTGTGGACGCCAGGGGGGAAGGGAAAAACAATGCCTCTCGAGAATGCACTTGTATGGCTAGACGGAGTTAGATAACAATCATCTTTGATATGAAACAAAGAAAGAAAACTTTTAAGTCCATTGAACTCTAAAAAGGGGCTATTTGGCAACGGATTTCAGTGTGGAAGATTTTGTATGACTCACCCAATTTATTTGTATTTGAAACAAAGAAAAAAATTTTTCGGAATAACATGATTCGGTTTAATCTGGTTAGGATATTTTTGATGTCTTAGAGGGGCTTTTTTATAATGAGTAAGTGTTTATTAACGTCGGACTGTTGGAAAGCAACACAAGGATTATTGGCGGAATGCCTAGGGAATAGAGCTCATCCGAAAGAGGTTTAGAGCTACAAAACGATCCCTCGGAAAACAACCACCCCGCGTTCAATCTTTTTTGAACAAAATCATAGTTAACATTTTCTACAGTAGCAAACATTAAATTTATATTTTACAAAATAAAGGTAAATGTATCGGAAACATATGTAAATGCAAGATACAAATATACAAAGTTGAAAATAATAAAGAACATACAGAATAAGAGAAGGAAAAAGAATATAAATTATTCCAGCATTCTTTCAAATACATCAGAAGTAATAAAATATAACATACAAATGCACTGTACAAAAAAGGGGGGGAAAGGCTGGGAGAAAAAAGAGGAGAGGGGAAAAACATCTCGCTGTTGAACACATAAAAGTACCGATCCAATCCCACCAAATAATTTGATTCCGGATTGTAGAGACAATTTTAATACATAATTTATTTTAGAGTGAATGGAAGGATTTCTAATGATAGATTGGAACCAGGTTTTTTTAGCATTTTGAGATTGAGATACCACATAAAAATCCTTATTCAGAGGACATGCGAACACAGGATGGTCAGCGTTCCCAACAGAACCACAAAGCCAATTGGGAGTACCTTTTAATTTGAAGCGATGCAAATAAGAAACAAATGGATTATGGTTTGTTAAGAATTGAATGACGTAACCGGAATGGGGATTGATATCTAAACTGGGTTTCGGAAAGAAGGATTTGACTCGAGTAAATCAGTATTAGAGTTGGAACACCAACTCTCCCAGTTTTCAATTAATTTATTTTGGAGGAGTTTGATGACATAAGAGCAAGAGACACTCATTTTTACACCCTAAATAGTAGCGACTTCAGCAAAATAATCTGCAATATCTGTACCTCATAACTTTGAACCATGATCAAATAACGTCGACAACACCTGAGTTGGCACCCGGTTCCTCAAGCTTCCACGCAACGCCAACTGCAGAACTTGGAGCCACGAGTGATTTAACGAGCTTTGGCCCCTTTATACGATAAGTTTTCATGTCCCATGAGGTATGTATGGTGTTTTAGGAAAAACAGCAAATAAATTTAAACTGCCCCGTGGTAGCCTAATGGTCACAAGCTTGTGTCCCTCGTTGTCGAGTTCAGAATTCGTGTCCTGGTGTCAACGATGATCCGGCCCTCTACCCTGGTGTAGAGAGCCTGATGTACATTAAAACTGCTGTAGCTGAAAGTTCTCACATTAGTATGGTACAAATTTAAGAGAATAGGTGCTAGCTCAGATGTCATCCTCTTCGTTTGACAGCAGTTCAGAATTATACAATCCGTCACCAGTAACCCTCGCATTGCTTTGTAGTTGCTACGAGTGCTGTTGGTCAAGGATCTCATAAATTTTTTTGATCCACAGTCAGCTAATACCTCATTCTCCTAACTTCTACACTACGCCAATTAGAAGACTTTGAGCCATGACAGTTTTAACGCGTATCAGACCCTCCACAGGTGGGCGGGTTTTTAGTGCATTAGGGATCGAACTCACGACACACCGGGCACGAGTCTGTGACCAGAACAACTAGGCTACCACAGCCACCAATTTGGGTAAACCAAAATCGGTAAAAGATATTAAAATATATACAAATGTAATTAAAAACTTAAATCATATTTTAAAATGTTTGATAAATATTGTACTTGAAGAAACCACTGCTCAAAATCAAAGACTTGATCGACTTAGATCGTTAAAGAAAAGAAACCCCTTCTTTTTTTTTTATCTAAAATAGTTATCGTTAACGTTTGAGAAAAAATTAGTAGCACATGTTTTTAGTGTTCTTGCTACATATACTTGATACCTCATTTTAAGTTTGAACACACCGCATATCACAAATTAAAATTTTCTTATCTTATTCAACAATGATGCAGATGTGTTCATTCACTGAAGTTATAAAGAGTACTTCATTAAATTCTTTTTAATTAAATCACTTATCAGCGGGTTGTAAAAAATGAAGCGAAATACTTCATTTTTTTTATTATTATTGAAAGCCCACTTCGTTAGTAAGTTTGATAAATTATACAAGAGTTCATCAAAAAGACTCAGAAAAATTATTTTAGAAGATAATCATCTTTCGTAAAAAATCTTTGAAGTTTTGACAAGCCAGTAGGAAGAAATTGATGAGACTTTTTCCCCCTCTACTCAATGTTAGCAAAGAATACATTTACGGAGGTGTTTTTACGGTGCTTAGATTTAAGGAACTGGGATTTAACCGCGATAAAAACAATGATGTAAATAAGTTTTTCAAAAAAAGAGCTGATTCATTTTATTAGGGTTAAAGCAATTCGATTTGTAGAGTGCATAGCGTTCCTATTTTCAATTTAAATATGAATAGCCTAAATAATTCAAAATCAAATTATTCACAAAATAATAAGAAAGCGTAAAAGAATAAAGAATATGATTGCATTTAATTTATTTTAATTAAAAGAACTTTCACAAAAATATCGCTTTTGAAAAAAGTTAGAAAATGCTAATAATTCGTTTTTATTATTCCTTTATAATTTAATGAATAATTCAAAATTGCATCGTTCCGATCTTTTTTAATTTTGCTTCATACGAATGTAATATTAATTTTCTTTTGCCCTCCGCAGAATTGTTATCGATTAATACTGGAACAAAACGGTTTCACAATAGAATTTCCAATTTTTCTTCACTTGCAAAAGCGCAATTCTGGTTCATTTTTTAATGTATTTTGGAATGGTATCTCAAATTTCATCATTTCATTCAATTTGTTCTTTTAGTTATGAGAGTATTTATAAAAGTTCCTTTCTCTCTCTCTTATTTTAATATTAAAAAGAACTAGCAAAAATATTTTTTTACTGCTGATTTAAATTCCCTATATTATTAAACACTTTTATTTATTGATCATGTTTCTCTATTGCTTCTACGAGTATTAAAATAATACTTAAGTTTGATCAAATTCAAAATGACTTCAATGTCAAATATTGCATCAATATATATAAATCATCATTAAAATACATCTTTGAATCATTAACTTGGAATTACAAGCCTTAAAACGCTGAAAGCTGACCATATCAAAGCTGTAATGTAAAGCTGATCATATCAAATAACAATTAAATTCGACTTTGATTCAATTTGAAAGTAGAATTCGATTACAGACTTAGTTTTTTTTCTGAAAATTAAAATTTTTAAATTGATTACAAAAAACAAAAAAAAACTTGTATACACAACTTAAGCAACTTTTCCGATTTTACGACAATTCCGCAGAACATCAACCGCTAGACTTGAAATTCATACTGGAGAAGCGGAATTTTTTTCTTAAAAGATGAAGAAAACGTAGCAGAGCCAAAAAAGGAATAAGATGCATACGATTTGAAATAAAGAAGGAAAGGGTTTTGCTGATAGAATGGCGTTGGTACAAAGTACCGTCTGGCCAAGAGAGTGAAAAACAGACCCAAGTCCCTTAGTAAGAAACTTCCAATCTCTTAGGCAGTACTCGTCAAATTACGCGTCCTGATTATTTTCTTGTAGCAGTACGATATCTCACTTGTAAAGAATGTTTGGAGATTCCCTTTGAAAAAAATTATTTTTTTCATCTTAAATCACCTTGAATTGTGCATTTTATCTCCTAAATTACCTTTGGTATCATTCTCTCGGTATTTGCATACGAATCAGTTTTCTATTGAATTTATTTTCATTGTACGAAAGCACAGAAGGGCACTTTTCTTTAATTTCATGTCTATATGCTGAAGAATAACTTTGTTGCGTAAGTTTTATGCACCAAACTTCCTTCCTTCCAAACTTCCAAGTCCTGATAATCCAATTGGTAAAAACTGCTTAACTTAAAAATTATTTAAAAAACTCATATTGAAATTATAAAAAGTAGTTTAAAGAAATCCCAAACTAATGCGAATTCCTCTGTACTTAGAACAGTAGGAAAACCGAACAGCTGTTGTTAGTCAATGATCCTGTTCTTCTTAGCGGGAGCGGGAAGGGGTTCAGAAA
Organism: Trichonephila clavata; assembly: GCA_019973975.1. NCBI lineage: Eukaryota > Metazoa > Arthropoda > Arachnida > Araneae > Nephilidae > Trichonephila > Trichonephila clavata. The sequence continues at coordinate 72,442 of BMAO01017187.1, forward strand.
AAAAAAGGAACGGGCTTCTGGCAAGAAACTGGGCAGGATATTCTCCCTCTTTTAGATGAACAGTTTTGAAAAACAAATGTTTGCTTTTTTCTCCATGTTTAATAGAATTTTTATTCTTTCGTTTATATTTATATATTTAAACATTATATAATTGTTTCATTCTAGAAAGTTTTAATAAAATTTTAAGATTAACGTGCTTTTTTCACAAGGGGGATGCTATGAAAGTAATTATAACAGAAATGTTTGCACTATTCATCACAGTCTGATATCCATAACATTCCGTACGTGTGTGTACTTAAAATATTTTAACAAAATATCTCACATATTAAAACAATAATGAATTAATATTTTTCATTTGAATAAAATTGTTCCTTCAATAAAAATATTTTTGCAAATACTTGTAGATTAGTTAGTAGAAAAATTTTTGTGTGTGGATTTAAATTTTTATTACATTTTATTCCACACTGTATTCGACTTTTTAAATAATATTGATCCAATGAGGTAGGTGCTTACTATTTCCATTAAATATAGATTATAAATAACGTTATATCTATATGTTTTTGAATTCTAATATTTTTCGGATATTAACGAATCAAATGAAAACATGAAATTCAAGAATCTCACTCAATACTAAAGCTTGTTAAACAATTCCACATTTTTTCTTTAGAGAATTATCAAACCAATGAAAAATAAATATTATTTTCATAATAATGTAAACTATTTTGCACTACAATTAAATATCTGATCAATAAAAACCTCTACTTTTTTAGAACGTCTAATATATTTTTAAACAAAAATCTCTTTTTTTTTTTTTTTTCTTTATTCTTTTAAAATCAATTTGAATATAAAGCAAATATTTTTTATAAGTATTTGATCAGTAATATGTATTATATTACGTAAAATATTACCTTTTATAAAACTTAGAAAACTTATAAGAAAAACTGTGATTTTTATACTCCATCTTTCTGAAAGACATTAAACAAACATGGCTAATTTCCTGATATAAAAGTTGTTCATTCATGCTTCTACTAAATATATCTGCATGAATTCATCGGAAATTCATTAGCAAAGCCTCCTTTCCCTTGCAGCTGTTGCTCTTGATGAAATTGATAATTAATTCAAAATTAATATTTTAATATCATTACAATGAGATTAATATATTTTAAGCTATTTTCTCTTAACTTTTTGACGTTTTGAAATTTATAACACATTTATAAAGAATGATTTAATGAATTTTTAATTAATTCTGAACATTTATGACTTTGTCATCATAAGTTATATTTTTTTTTAGTTTATGTTAATTTTCTGTGCGCTCTAAAGTTAAGAATTTATTAATATGTATATTTTTATACTTTTTATTCTGAAAGATCTGTCAAAAATTGACTAAATTTTTTCGATATTTTTTACTTGATTATAATTACATAGAAATTAAATATTTTTTTCCCGTTAACATTTGAAAATTCAAGAATTCACAGAGGAAGAGATGAAGAAAGTGACACACATGCTTCAAATGACATGGGGCCTTGTTGAAACCAAAAAAGTGCACATGTAGCCAACGCAGATGGACAGCAAAACGTCAGTAACGCCGCATACAAATCTTGCTTAAAATGAGCTGAAGTCAGAGAGGAAACAGATGCACTAGTAATTGCAACATGTTAACTTTGCCAGAGAAAGTATTGTTAGTACAGCTGTACTCTCAGAATGAGGAATATGTTACTTCTAGGGATTGCAGTACCGGTATACCGGGATACCGAATACCGATATTTTGAGCCATTTGTACAATTTTGTAATACTGGTATTCACAAGTTTAAATACCGTTTTGTCAAAAGAAAATGAGAATTTTTTTAAAATTGTCTCCACTATATGATCAGGGATCACCAGCATAGCAAAACAGTATACGTTTTTGTATACTCCCAAACGGGGAAAATTATTTAGACTGGAATACAAAGTTGCATTTTACAATCAAGAGAAGTGATAAAATATGCAAATCATTCAAGGAGGAGGACCAAAATTATCCTGTTTCATATCAGAGCGATACTGCACACGCACAGTATTCGTAGTCTGATAGTCGGATCTGGGAAAACAAGGTTGTAGTTGTGAAGAAAGTGCGTAATATTTCGATATTTTTCAAATTGGTGAATTTGTTATTCACATTGCATTTGCATATCATAATTTAGGGTTCAAAATATTTTTCAGATTTATTATATATATATACTCATAAATAATAACCCATAATAATGAATGAGAATAACTTTAAACAACATAAAAAAATCAGTTGATAATTCTTAGGGTTTGGTTTCATTATTTTTATAATGAAAACCACGGGCCACAGACTGAATAACAATATTTACACTTTTTTTGTGATTTAAATAAGAAAAATGTTCCTTTACTTCCTTGTGTTTCGTTATATACTGTTATAATTTATAATTTACACATTTTTTGCGATATTTACACTCCCCAATGAAACTGGCAAATAAAACAAAGAAACACCTGTGTTTTCTTTCTTTTTCTAAAATTTCTACTACCGGTATTAAGACCTAAAAATACCAAACACCGGTATTGAACTTTTTGTCCGATATTGCAATCTCTAGTTACTGCAGCTTAGTGATCCTATTGCCATAAGAAGAGTGTGAAAAGTCTCTTGCGCACATCGTTTGGTAAGGGTTGCGTGCCGAGCCGCCACTTCCGTCATGTTTGGCCTACCAGGTTTCCAGTCCTCAATCCATGTGAATTAATGGTTATGCGTCTACCTGAAATCATAAGTCTACCGCGATAGTTCGACCTCATTAGGAATGCTAAGAGACAACATCTGACGGCAATTTCTTACCGTAACTACAGAGATGCTGTACAGAGCTTTTCTCAACATTGTTCCCACGACTACAGGTATCGTTGAAGAAAGATGGCCGACATGTTGAACATTTGTTCTAAAGAACATGTATTATTGCTAAAAATCATTTGTTATGCTAATTACTGCTTTTGTTATATAAAGCTCCATCTGTTGGCCATTTTTTGCCCTAATTTGGTTTCAAAAAAGCTTTGTGTCATTTCAAATTTTGTCAATTGAATTTTTGCCTCTATACCGTAAATTATTGAACTTTCAAATGTTAACGGACTTTTTGGGTTACCTGGTATATGGAGAAGAAATACATACGCCTATCCATGATCATTTATTATCTCATGAATTAAACTCTATGAATTTGATTTCCATGAATATTGAAATTGAACAAAAAAGGATAGAAACATTCCTAAGCAATCATTAGAAATAAATCTATAAGATTAATTGATATCCCTTTCACAATTTTAAATTTATCAAAATTAAACGTCTACAAGAAAATTGTATACCGTATACTTTTAATAAATGAAAATAACATCGAAATTTACCGATGCGTGTTATGCACCGGATATAAAAAAAGACAGATTTAAAGATAACGAAAAGACAAACATGAAGAATTAGATGTTCGTATGTCAATGCTTCTCAAACTTTCAATGTTTGTGACCCAGTTTTCAATCATATTTTTCATAGCGCCTCCCTCCATACAATAATAATGTATTAAATTCAATAATAATGTATTTTGAAGTAAAGCCAGGATATGTAATATTTTAATTATAAACTGTACAAAATATAAAGATAAATATTAAATTTTTGCATATGTTTTTGTATATGACAAGCCCATGTGGGGTCGGTCACTAGTAATTATTAAACTTGTTCTTAACTTACAAAATAATTAAGGATCAAATACATTGTGCAGTACATATTCATTTATAAATATATTATATTATTGAAAATGTGTGTATTTTTTTATTATCTCAGAAAAGTGGCGCACTCAAGGGGGAGGGGGTCCCCAAATCCAAACCACCTCCAAGCTCTTGATTTATTTTCGATTTTTTATAATCCCATGTATATAGTACGTAAAATTTTATTAAGTATTTATTATTAATAATTAATTTTATTAAATAATTCTAATTATTTATTTAATAATTAGTTGTTTACTATTTTTTGTTCGTGAAAAAATCAAAAGAATGTGTTGGGCGGCGTATTGGAGTATGATACGAGAAGGGTGTACTTTCGACCCTTGGTCCTCCCCACCTCCCCTTAAAAAATTCTTGTGTGCGCCATTGTCTCAGAATGTAATTTGTTTTTTGATTCCTTTCAGGAAATTAATAATTTTATTAAATCATTTGTTTTTGACTTTTCGATAACCTCGCGAACCTTTTCGATAACCTTGGTAGGATTTTCACGCCCCCTTAAGGGGCGCGGCACACAGTTTGAGAAACGCTGCTGTATGTACTTAAATACTTTTTATTTAAAAAAAGACATCAGTGGGAGTGAAAAGTTCATCATATTCGTTTTAAGCTATATCTTCAGGCACATCATCGAATTCTGCTTCGTTTTCTCTGTAACTGTTACTCTCATCCGTAAATAAATAATTATCTTCCGTTCCAACTAGAGAATGTTAGATATACTACAATTTTAAATAACCTTTCAAATATATCAGGTTTATTATTATTTTATGTGCTTTTAATATCCACTCAAACACTATTTCTAACTTATGTCGCTTTTAATCTCCTTTCGTAAAAGCGTTTTTGCCCTCTAATAACACATATCTAATATTTTTTTAATGGTTTATTGATACACACATTTGAAGGCAAAACTAATGGCGTTAATCCATCTGGAATAACTGTCATGTCGGTATTGCACCCTGTCATCAATTTTTTCTTATGATCTGTTGATGGGATCAGATCATGTCCCAAACTAAAAGACTTTCTGGATTCTTTACGGCACCAAGATGCTTCTGCCAAGTATTCCTTATTCACAATCTTACGCCGTTTTCGTAAATCCATTCTTTTTCTTGAACATAAATGAAAACACCAATTGGGAAATTACATTTCGGCATCGTCCTTCTTGTAAAAATAACAACGGATTTTTTAATTTTGTACTATCCACTAGGCAGGAAACCACAACACTGAATTGAATTTTCGCGAGATCTGTTGATTTTATACGAACCGTTTTCGATCCTTCCACATCAGTTGCTTTTTTGCCTCTCATATCAAACATCACTGGAGTTTCATTCGTTTTCCAATATATGATAGAACATTTTTTTCTCTTCGAGAGCAACAATACAGTTCTGGAAAATGATCAATATATTGCCAAAATCTTTCGAAAGTCTTTGGGGGAGGGTTTTAAATTAAAATAAAATTAAATTATTCTGAGCCTTAAATCTATTACACCAATTCAAAGGTGTCTTAAAGTTTTTATTTCTGTTCGTTTCATTTCTTAAAACAAATAAATATATGCTGTTTCTTATAACATTTCATCCATTCTGGCGAATTTCTAGGACCCAGTTCATTACATTTTTTTCTAGGTTAGCCCATTTTGTCCATCCTTCATACAAAGCATATTTACTCTTCGACATTTTAACCCGGCACTTCACGCGCAGGGTATGTCATACCCACCTCTTAACTTCATCTAAACATTTTTTTGGAAAATGAATAATTACTCGTGTAGCTGACTTAAGTCATGTATATCTTTTAAGGGGCCTTAGCTTGTATAGGCGAATTATAATTAAATATTTTTGGATACCGCCTCTTCGGGTATGTGATACCCTGCGCGTGAATCACCGTTACAGTTCTAAATGCATGAGTACACTTTGAAATCTTTCTTATGCAATGGCGCATTATTGTAGTCATGATGAAGAAATATGATATTTAAGTAATTTAATAAATACAATACATAATAGATATACAATAGTATTTTCGGATGAAGAAAGTTCTTTTGCGTGGATGATGAAGAAAAATCGACTGATGAAGAGTATAATAGCAGCTATGATTCCTCAATTGAAATCTATCCAGGTAATTTAACTGAGAGTCCTTGATAAAACTACCACATCATATTCAATGGCTAGAAAATGTAATCTCGTTAACCTATGGCAATATTTTTTGTGTTGTTGAAAGTTGCGACCATAAATGTGCAAAATATTTTGTTTAAGTAGTCAGAAACCACCAGAACCAGACCAGACCAGTCAGAACCAGACGCTGATTTTTGAAGTGTTTTGGATTTTGATTTACAGAAGAATGTAAAGGAGGAAGAAACCAGCAAACAATGATCCAAAGAAATTTTTTAAAAAATTAAGATTCAGTGAAGATTGCAATCACTCGCGATGAAGACTAAATGAGTGTATAAACAATGTACTGAATGTCCTAATAAAAAGAACAGAAAACCTAAATTTACTTGTGAAAAGTCTAATGAACATATTGTATTTCCTACTTTCCTCCTTTTTTCACCTTTGTATGCAAATTTTACGGCAAAAACAGAATGTAAACACCCTTGGATATGAAATACCCTTCGTGTGAAATTAAGTTCGTTTTTTTCGCGCGAGGAATGCCGGGTTAGCTATTGCAAGTGCATTTTGCTTCCATTTTCACGTATATGTGGAGCTTTCACCAACACCAAACATTCTCGTTGCAGCAGATATTCTGGTTTCTTTTCCAAGCTGAATGACTTTGCATTGTGTGTTTGTTTCGTTTGGCAGGACTCATATTAATTACTAAAAAAACCAGTGGATCAGCAGTATTTCAATAAAAGCAAATGCAATTTCCTAAAGTTTTCGATGTTCTCTTGAAATTCAAAGTTTTATTCGGATTGGAAATGTGCTCTTTTATCTCCCAAATATCATTTCCTTTTTCATAACATTCAAGAACAACATTTTTGGAGATGTTCATTGAATACAAACCCCCTTATTGGCAGAATTATTTATTCCCTCATGAATATATTTCCCTTAAACGCATATTGTTTTTCTTATCGCTTGTTGTTTCAAAATACCATTGCTCGAAAGACGGTAAAATCTTCCGAATGAAGTGAGTGTTTCAAAAGAGTACCATTTCATTTTCCTTCATAACAGTGCCGATTTAAGCTCACTTCGAGCCCTGGGTGCAGAAGATCTACGGGCACCCTTGGCACTGGTGGATTGAAATTTATAACTAGAAAATCTAGTTAAATCCAGCTGATCCAGGCTCCAGGCCCATGGGCGCCCACCCCAAGTGCCCAATGAATAAACCAGCACTGCTTCATAAAAATTCGGAAGATATACTTCAAATATGTAGTAAGAAATTGTAGTAGAGCATTAAATACGCCGGAATATACAGTATATTGCTATATATCTATGTGTATGTGAATCTTTACATATTAATACCAGGGGATGAAGCATTCGTTTGAAGGGTTAATGTTCAGAAGCGAATCAAATTACATGGATATTATGCTTCCAAACTTGGTATTTGTTCGAGATTTCTTTTTTTATTGCAGGCTAAATTTTTTTTTGTTTCAAGTTTATGAATTTATGCAATAGTTCCCTTATTATCTATTGTGACTTTGTTCAGGTATTATGAGGAGGAAATTAAGAGAGCTGGTAGAAACATTTCATGCTGTAATTTGATAATGTAAAATACCATGCTCTAAGTACAAGCAAGATGATAAATTGTCATTTTTTATAAATAGTTCAATTTACTGTAAGTAAAAAAAGATCAAAGTTTTAGTTTCTATCTTTCACAAAAATAAAATTTGCATTAAAGTTTTCGAATTAAGAGTTCAAGTATTATAAATTCGGTTTAAAAAATAATTCATTATTTTGCTACAGATATCCTAGCTCAAAAAAAGAATTAAGGATTGAATTAACAAAATGAAACATTTGCTCTTTAAGGTTATTAAACTTGAATAAAATCTGAATCTAAATAAAATCCTTCTAAAAATGTTGATTCTTTCATTGTAATCAATACCCTGCGGAACATCGTTTGTCACTCGTCTACCAAACGTAGCCTCCTTGATTCCTGGAAGATGCAGTCCCCGAGTCTGGCAGTTACCTTAAATCATCGTTAACAAAGCCCTTTTCTGGCCTTTGTGGGGTCGCTAATTGCCTAAGGGGAGATAATTAACTCTCCTTTTGTGCAAAAGCAGTTAGGCAGCTCCTTTGTGAGTTCCCCCTTCAACAAATAATTCAATTGTTCGCTATCTAAGAGTAGGCACTCCTTGGTGGACAGTATGGATGGTTAGATGCATGTTTGCTTATATTAACTCTTTTAGTGTTTTATAGGCATCCGATGTTAACACTAGGAAATTATATGTGAAAAACAATAATCAAATTATTATTTTTAAAAAAAATATATTGTTTGGATCAATTTTTTATTTTAATGGAAAGAAAAAATGGTACTCTCATTACTTTTTTTAAATGCGAGACAAGATTTAACCTTTGATTTGAGTATTTTTATTTCTTGTGCAAATTTAGATTTATTCTAAATCTAAATTCTCTAATTTATTATACTGAACTTTTTTACTAAATGCAGGTGTTGATTGAACATTATTTTTTATTTTAATTTTATATTGATGGTCAATGTGTATACAAAAATATATGTTTAATTTAGCTTTAAAAATGTTGAAAGTAAGTAGCAATTTGCTTTAGGTATAAAATAGAACAGATGTATAATTCTAAAACAAATCTGTGATATTATTTACGAATGTTGAAATATATTCTTCAGTTTTCAGCTCCAAATTTAAAATCGAATTTTGATAATTCCAAAAGATTCGATTTCTGTTTGGAACAAAGTTCTTTTTCTAGCATGGGAAAAAATGTGCAGAAAATTTGAAAAGGGAAAGGATAAATTTTACTCGAAGTAAATTTATTTTCAACTAAAATATTGTAATGACTTCAATCAGCTTATAAAAACAATTTATTACAAGGAAAGATTAACTATAATATTTCTACACTCGTTCCGAGATTGGGATCACAGTCTCTTTTACAGTAAAGGTCAGTTCCTCTGGTAAAAAGGGCCAAAATACTTCGGCTTCGAAGGTCAACTATAATCGTGGGTGAGAATGCAGTGCGTCTCTCGCTGTCTATAGCTAGAGAGGTCTCCGATCAGTTCTCTCTCTGTATTGGTAATAGAAACCAAAGTCCTTCGCTGGATGACTATAATCGTAGATGCAGACGCCGAGTTTTTCGCTAAATCGCTTGAGAGGCCTCTAAACGGAATTCTCTGGTTCTCCTGCAAAATCTCACGCCATGCCTTTTAAAGCCCAGATTGATCCTGGTTCCTCTTTTCGGCTCTCCTTTGTCCCTTGTCTGTCGGCTCCTCAAACGTGGGAAAATTTCCGACCCAAATGTCGGGTGACAGCCTCCAGACCCACCGTCGCTAAGGATGCGTGAGAAACGGAAATTCCACACAGGCCGGGGAATATGTCCACTCCCGGATTCTGAGGAATGGTCGTGGGAACAGAGGTCAGAAATGTTGACCACCCATTTTGGCCACTTTTTCCCAGCAATTAGAGAAAGGAGAGCGGCTACATCACAATATGTTATCACATTTTCTCATTATTCTAAACTTGGTGGGAGAGGAGGATGAGAATTTTAAGCTTAAATTACTAATTTGAAATATATGTATAAGTATACCAATCATAGTTTCTTCAGGTAATTTTTGAAAACAAGTAAAAAAATGAAGTGAAATAAATTTTCTGGTTCGATTTATAATGGAGCACATGGATTAAAAATTTAAATATGAACAGAAATATTAGAAAAAATATTATTTTATATTTCAAATTACAAGAAGTCGCTTAAATGAAATGAAACAGATTAAAAATGAAATAATGTTAAAAATAACTCAAAAATTTAAGAATGATTTTTAAAAAATAAAATTGTATTCAAGTACAAAGCTCATTCTCAGTGGATTTCTTCACAATCAAGTAAAAATTACTTTAACATTTTTCATGTTCTTCGTCTCCTAAATCTACTGTAAGCATGATTACGTATAAACAAAAGACAATACAATAAGAATAATATTACTTTATCATGTAGTTTTATAATAATAGTCAACAAACCAGTCAATTAAATATTTACAAAAATTTATAAAATTCATCAAAAACATATGACTGAAACAATCTAAGCATGTATTATTCAAAAATAATTTAATGTTTTAATTATTATTAAATAATTACAATTAATTATTTTAATTATATTTTTAAATAACATGTGGCAACTCTGCATATGATTATACCAAGCCACGTCATCTCAAAGAACTATAAGTCATCCGTCTGAGGAGGAGGATCGAGCAGTTCTGCAGCTCCTCGCCAATGCGCGTTGACATTGTAACCTAGTTTGTTATGTTTAACTAATGTAAATACTCGTAAAAAGTTAATGTTTTTAATAAGAGTTAAGTTTATTCTCAAAACGAAATTTGGTCATTAGTGAGTCAAAACTTTTTGATGGCCAAAAACACATTAATTTTTTAATATATATATATATAATGTCTACTGCATGAGATAGTCCAATTGTCACAAATTTTTGTGACAGCGTTACTAGTGTGTAGAATAATTCAACTTCATAATAAATCAGCTTAGACAAAAACCCTCCACTTATTGGGGTATAAAAGTTAAGGGAATAAGATATCAGCACTATCACGTAAACCTAGACTCAAAACTAAGATGCCCAACTGCGTAGCATTCAGATATTGGTAAAATTCTGTAATTAATCCATAACTACGTTGTGATTAAAGCGTACAAAACTTTCATAAAAATTCAAGTCACTTTAAGGATTTCGTATCTTATAAATTATGCAATTTGTTCTTTTTTACAGAACATTGAGTTTTATGAAATATTTTCCAAGCTTTATTGAATGACGTTCCCATAAACATAACCATATCTTCCAAGATTATTTAATTTACTCTTCCATCGCCTATTCTTTAAAATCTAACGAATCACGAAACTGTGCGAACTGTAATCTTTTTTACTTGTTTGTAGGTATTGATTCTTCGACAGAAAGCAGCCAGAAAACAAATGTAAAGAGATTAAGTGAGATACACGGCCTGGAAATTAGATTTCTCGTTTTCACGGTGGCGCTGTTTGTTTTGTTTGTGGATTACTATAGAACATCTTTTTCATACCAGAAACTGAATTTTATATTCTCTTTTCAAGAGTTGTAACAACTATTACAAGATTTGAAGCTATACGTGCCAAAGATTCAGGAGTAATCTTTGATCAAAAGTATTGTTGTCGTAAAATCACGTTTTCTTCTGTTTTTAAGAATTTCCTGATGAATATGAAATTATGAAAATATGCATAGGTAAAGAAATATTTTCAAGAACATTCGAAAAATGAATAAATATTCTTTTTCATTCCGAAATTCAAATTATTTCATGTAAGAGATTTTTAATTTTATAAAATAGAGTGATATTTTGTTGATGTCTAAATAAATGGAATAATCATTTCTTGTATAAAGGCTTTTTCATAAACAATTATTCGTGTTTAAATAATCGGTACTTTTCTATTTCACCGGCGCAAATCTTTCTAAGCAGACTTTAGTGGCGACAACACACAATAGACTCATAAAAAATATATTAATAAATATTATTTCCAAGCATCCTTTACTTCAGAGGCATAAGCATCGCTTTTTAATATCGTTTAAAAATTTTTCAAATGGTTACCAGCGAGAATATTCCATTTGGCGTCGGTTTCATCATTTTTGGCGACCTTAACTTCTGCGCCAGCGAAATGGAAAAGTTACAAATAATCTTTAGAAGTTGTGTTGATCTATGGTTGCTTTTGTGACAACTTGTGCCACATATTATTGGCGATCCCTATGAAAAGGAATTTTATGTATATCCTCTCAATCATTTGGGAAATTCAAACTGTTGAAGGAGAACCAATTAATTTTTTCTTTTGGGATTGTGGCAATGATACTTATAAATTCAATTTCTTTTTATTCAATCGATTGCTGTATGTAACTTTATCGTCTGATTTTATAATGTTGTTCTATATGTTACATTGTTTCGTTTGTTAATAAAATCATAGAAGAAAGATTTGAAATGTTTCTTTTAGAACTACAGAACAAGGACCTTGGATTAAGAAAATACGTATATTACAGCTTTTAGCAACGTAAGTAATTATTTTCATAAATTCTTTTATATAAAAAAATCTTGTTAATCTCTTGGATGAATCATATTTTTCATAAGTATTTATAAATAAAGCTAATGTGTTTAGGGGTTTGAAAGCAAGAAAAAGCTAATTGAATAACCTACTGGGTTATTTGAATGAAAAGGTTATACTTCATATGCGAAGAGAAACACTTTTTCTTTAAAAAACGTAAAAGCACCCAAAAAAGGAGTAATTGTATAGATTTTTAATGCAGTTATGTTCATACAACATATTAAAAAATATGAAGATTCTATAATAATTAAATAATTATTATTTTATTGCAGTTGCAATTTAAAATGTTTTGTATGTTGGGATATTAGAACTAAGTAAAATAAATGAGATTTTAAAATGCTTAATGATTATTTATTATAGGAAATATTAATGGGTTTTCTTCTACTAACATTGTAACTATGTTTGGATCAAAACTTTTAAATCTTTTTTCTCGCATTTTGAAGTGATAAATAAAGCTCAAATTTTCTATACACGATTGTTTTGGATGACAACGTGGTAATTTAATTATAGTTAATAAAAAAATTCATTTGATAAAAACAAATTATTTAGAGAATTAAATTTTACTCATAATCCCAATTGCTTACAACGTGAAACAGTTGAATACTGAAACCAGCAAATTAAAATATCTCCTCAGGAAATTTTAAAAAGTTAAAAAATACGCGTCACGCAAAACTACTATTTTTTTGTGCTAACGTTCATTGAAAATTAATGTTAACGCAAATGTTACGCAAAGTGTAAAGTTTGAAAAAAAAACCATGCTTAAAAAATTCGTTTTGCTTTTATTTTTTTAACCATCCCTTTTGTTTAGAAATTACTTAATTGGTATAGAAATCATTTTACTGGTTTTCTGTGTAAAAAAGACTCCATGAAAAAAAAATTGCTTTTTTTTTTAAATGAGCAATTGTTTTCCTCAAAATGAGTAATTTGACATTAGGTTATAAATTGTGAACTTAATTTCCAGAGAAAATATGTTTTGACTTTAACAACATAAAACTGAAGAAAGTAGATTGAAAAAATATAGTTAAAATTTCTTATAAAACATTTTAGATTAGTTTAGCTTCAAAAAATACGAAGAGTGCACGAAACCTTTCTATCAATAATTGAACAAAATATAAGCAAATTATAACTATACTTTAGTACAAAATCAAATAACTACATTAAATTCATAGAAAGAGTTCAGTTTGTACAATCATTATTCATGTTAAAAAGGATTACGTTTACCATTCCAGAAATGTTTAGAAAAAGCGTTCTAAAAATACATTATCTTATTATAACGAAACAAACCTCTTCGAGTATGAATACGTTTTTTAAATCATGCATGCGTTTATTTACTTAAGGAAAAAATTGAACTATTTTTGTGTATCTTAAGTAATGTTTGGTTCTACTTAAGTGTTCTTACTTAACTTACAAACTTTAAGTATTCTTACTTAAAGTTTGGTATAACAACTCCTTATTTATTTCATTTTCAGTACAAATGTCTGAAATTTCAATATCAGCTTTAAAACATTTTAAATACATTTCTCTAACTGCTTTTAAATGTAAAATCCTACTCTCTATTTCATATACTAAAGTAACTTTTAAATCAATACTAAAATCCAATCGCGGAACACAAACGGTAAAATGTTTTGAATGTCCTCTGATACAAACGGAATAAATTATAGAATTTCATAAGAAAGTCATTAGTAAGTAGTCATTATTTATTATTTATCCATTCATGAAATCTACAGAATAATAGCTTATTTTCTTCACATTAAATATTTCGAACTATAAAATACTTCTGGTTCAGTAGAGAACAAAAATTTTTCTGTGTAATGCTTCTAACAGATGTCTCTAGTAGTCCAGTAAAGTTAGGATTACAAAAAATAGTCTAAACCAGTTTCAAGGTTAGATTTTTCAGTATTCTTTTAGACTAGTTAAGGCGGGAATTTTTTTTTACTAGATTGGTGTACCGCACACTCTTTACGAACACAATTTCTTTCAAATTTGGAGCTTAAGATAGAGAAAAAAAAAAGGATTGATTATGAGAAACTCATAACAGAAGATAATTCTGAAATTGACTGAGATAGTGAATCTTTAATTTCTGTAAATGTTTCTGGAGGAATTGAAAGTTTGTTATCGGATTTCTCGAGTGATGAGGAAACAGAAAGTTCAGATGACCTAACTCAAGTTCAAAACTTTTGTGAACTTGATATTAGTAATCCTTCTTTGCCTCCCCCGCGTTTTAATTTCACTGCCAATCCAGCAGTTCATTTGAACATAGGTTTAGGCAATGGAACTCTACAATTTCTTGAAATTTTCTTTGATGATAACCTCCTTAAATTGATAATTTCTGAAACTAATAATTTTTTGCAAATAGGATGGAATATGTAGATATGCAGACTAATAAATATGTATATCAATGTATTATATATACAGGTAAAGGTACTCTTTTCGATTACCAGCATTTGTGCAAGTCTTCTCAAGTAGTGATGACTCTTGAAGCCATTGTTAAATAAAGAATATTGCTAACAACAAATAATTATTACACTTCACCAGAACTTGCAGATATACTTCTGAATTATTATACAGCTGGAGCGCTAAAATTTAACATAAAAGATATCCCAAGAGAGTTGCAGTCAAAAAAATTGAGAAAGGAGAAAAATGTGCATACCAAAGAGGGTAAGTATGTATCATCAAATGGATGGATAAAAAAGCCATATTTCTGGTATCAACTATACGTAACCCTGGGATGATTGAAGTGCCGTCTTACAAGGATGAGGTCAGACAGAAACCACAGGTAGTTATGGAATGCGAAACCACGATGGGAGGTGTAGATAGAACGGATCAACATGTCACAAATTAACCAATAACAAAAAAGAGGGAGGGCAAGAAATATTACAAAAAAATATTTTTTCATCTTTTAGATACATCATTGCGGAATGCTTTTGTTGAAAATCAGAAATTAGGAGGAAAATTATTTCATTCGAATTTCAGGCTTGATATTATAGATCGCCATATTGAAAGACATTGGGTGGTAGATCAGAAAATTGGACGACCAGGAATTTCGGCCAATACTTTATGCTTGACTGAAAGACACTTTTTAGAAGTGATTCCTTCTACTGACAAAAAGTTGAGAACAACAAGACAATGTCTTGTATGTTGTTCGAAAAGAAACGACTTGGGAAAACGGGTGAGAAAAGAAACACGATTATTTGGGCAGATTGCAATGTTGGACTATGCTTGTCTCCCCGTTTTAAACTTTACCACACAAAAACTAAATTTAATGATAATAATTAACTGTAAGCTACAATATTATCTGTTTAATTCTAATAATAATTTTTGGTAAAGGGTTCTTTTCTGTTCGTTTATTTCTTCGGAAAAAAGCCAACTTTAAGAAAACATGTTTTTTCACTGAAAATAAAAATGAGCATAATTCTTTAAATAAAATATTTATAACATTTCAGACTGCTGATTTGAGTTTATATAATTGAGTTCACCTTAAAAATGTTTATAAAAAATATGCTTATTTTTTGGCATAATATGACAGAAAAAAGAAACTGTTAAGGGGTTAAAGTAATGGATTCGTCTTATCCCACTAAAATCTTATACAACTAAATGTTTTTTTTAAATTCCTATCATCATCGAAATAAGCGTTAAATGTAGCTTAAACAGAACAGCATCATCTTAGTGACCTGATTCAAGAGCATATTACACAAAAGACTTCCATTTGAAATAATTGTTGCCTTCATATAATGGGGCTTCAAACTTCTGGTTTATAGTGAGAAGCGTGAATTGCCATCCTCAACTCTTAATAGCTGTCTTTATCAAATGTATCGAGAACCTAAACTAAACACGGAACCTATTTTTAGACAAAAAATGTTTCAATTTTCATGAAAACTTGCAATGTTCTAATTTATACATCTTGTAATGATGGTTGGATTTCCCCAGCCATCAGTGTACAAGAGTTAGAAGGAAAACTAGCTATTTACTATTCTCAACAACGACACAAATTCAACAACCCAAGTTAAAAAATGCACCAATTGATAAATATGGGAGTAATAGGGAAGTAGGCGAGATATAATTGGAGATGTAATAATAAACCGGATCACTTACACATAGAACTTCCAGGCACAATACACCTTCTTATATTTGAAGATAATTTCTAAGGTAATTCAATCCAAACCAACCGAATCCAATTTAACAACTAATTGACCAAATAATCAATCTTAAAATTAATCAAATAATCTACGATGTGCTCTCGTCTAGCTTTACGTTATCTTAAGTTAATCTTCAAGCTATCCATTAGCTTCTAACCTCTCTCTTTTCTTAATCCGAAAGCTAATACTTAAATACACGACATAATTTACATATAACGCGTCTTCTTCTTAGGGAGGAAGTTTCCAATTAAATAATATTTAAAGAAAGTGTGTAATTCCCCAAGAGAATTGTTAGAAAAAAACACGAATAGTATTGTTACAATCTTTTTATAATATAGCATTTTTAAATTTTCAAAATATTCCATAGATAATTATTTTTTCCTATTAAAGTGTAAAGGTTTAGCTCATTTAGTATTAAGGTATCGAAGAAAAATGCGAAACACTTTATACCAAAAAAATGTTTCTACTCGTATAAAAATCTATAGTGGGATAAAATATGCTGCTCTCCAATGGATAACGAATACGGAATATATTATTAATGTTAAATATATTATTATTTATATCTGAGAAAATATTCCAAATATGGGTCCTATTTAACACTAAAGTTTAGACAGCTTTAAGCCTAATTAAAAAGAACAAAAATCGTTACCAATAACACATTAAGTTTTTCTAGTGCAATATTAATTTGGAACAAAGAAAATGATATCCTGAACTATTTGATAAATTTGAATATTATACGAGGGGAAAAAATAATGGAAAGGATATTATTTTAGTTTTTGCTTTAATTTTTAATTAAGAACTCTTGGACAGCCTTTTTACAGGATAATGGCGTAGCACAGATCTATACAAGGAAACACCTTGTGTTAAAATTACGTCTGACACTTGCTTCGTAATTGAATTAGCCGAAACATGTACTGTCCCGATGCAAGCGAAAGCAGCTTCAAAAATTTAATTTTGTCTTTTCCCTTTTGGAATGTTTCTTTGATACAGTTAGATAGTTTTAATTACATGAATGTGTTTCGGAAGAATTTGGTTGCTTGGTTCAATTGTTCCTCTTCTTTATTATTAAAATAGTTTCTGAATTTAATATGTTTTCCAGATTGCTTCTCCATGTACACATTGAGAGTAATCTAGTTTGTAAGCATGTAGATTTGGGTTTCAAATGTTCTGAGCTTACGAAAAAGATAAAAAGTTGTTTTAACCTGTATTTTGTCTGTTGATTCGTAGAATAAATTCATTTATTATGAAAAGCTTTGATCATTGGTGTCTTCTGCTAGAAAGTTGTGTTGCATTATCAGCAACAAAATCATTAGCTTAATTAAACCAAATAATTAATTTATACTGCTACAAATATAAAGTAATTTCTAAGGAAACATAAAGTTATTCGTTAAAAATTCGTTTCAAATCTGGAATTTTTAGAAATTTATTAACAAAAAAATGTGATAATTTAAGTTGAAATTTTCAGATATGAAACTCTATTGAGCAATTTTTAAATAACCCATTTCTTAGTCATATGGTTCTGTGGATTTCAAAGTATTCAAACCGTGTGTGTATATGATATAAAAAGTCAAAAAATAAAACTTCTGTAAAACACAGGGTAATTAGGCAAAAAATTTGGTATTGTTTATGTCACAACAAAATATAATAATCTAGCATCTTGGCAAGAAATTCCTTCTTGGCTCATTTTTCAAATGCTTTTGCCTGCAGATCTTCAAAAGAGAAATTTAAACAAGCAACCATCAACAAGCGCCATCGAAGTGATGGCCGAAATTCGAACACCAAATGATAACACATTCTAGATTTACACTACTCGTTGAACATAACACCAAGAAGCAACTATCAATAAGCGTCGCTAAAGTGGTGAAACGTAATTTAAACATTAGATGGCCACTTTTACACTACTGGTTGAGCCTCAACACAAAAGTGCCTCAAAGTGTAACTCAAAAGCTTCAATCGTAAATCACGTATTCTAAGCATATATCATATAGAAACATCAAAATCACTAAATAATTCCGAAGACGTGAAAAAGAAACAATTCAAACTACACTTTTTTTGTAACAGAAGGAATTGATATACATCACACACACAATTTCAGCAAAAAGTTATCTTCTTCCTCAACAAGGAAAACCACATCGTTTCTATGAGAGGGATATGTGACGACTCCTTCCCCAGAATCATAACTAACAAACGAAGGATAAAAAAATTTCTGCATATTTGCCCCTTATGTCGAAATTATTTTTTCCTTTAGTTGTCTGTAGTACATATCTGTGGATCCAAGGATGGGCAGTATCTGCCATCATCTTTTTTTTTTTTTTAAGAAGGGAAAATAGTCCTTGGAAATGCATTAATACTTAGAAAATAACCCTTTTGCTTCACAACAGAAAAAACAACATTCATACATTATTTAACTTCGCTTAGAATATCATTACGGCTGATATCTCCTTTCTTATATTTCCAGTGAAGACAAATTTTATTATAACACACTTAGTGACACTTTCTCCTTTGTTTCATTAAATTATGTTTCATTCATTATACATTGAAATTACTCTCTCTTTATAATTTTATTTATTTACATAAAATTACACTGGGGGCGTGTACTCCCAGTCCGCATAACGGCGGTCCAACCACACCAATATTATACAAACTATAAAACTGTATATACTCATTGTCCAGCCTGGCGAAATATTGGCGTTACAGAAATTTGGCACCATTTTGGTTTCAAAATTTGGTGACTTGGCTATGATATGGATGCTTCTCGAGAATACAGGAGAAATATATAACTTCACGATGTATGATGTAAGAGGATTTGTCGAGAAAGCGCTGGAAAGTGAAGGGTGACCCCTTGGCGAATCGTTCTTAGCGCCCCTCTTCTTTAAATTCAACTTTTTACGATGCATTTTTACTAACTATAACTTTTGTGTAAATAAATTTATTACAACTTTGCGAAAAACTTTTTACATATATAGAGAAGAAAATTTTCTCTTCCTCTTTTGAGAGAGAGAAAAGGACAAAATTATATTGACATCAATTTATTTCGCCCACATTTAAAGAACACCAAACATTCTCATTTTATTTACTACACTGTATAGAATAAAATATATCATAGAGTATGATAAAGTCAATAGTATAAGGTCAGTTATATGATTATTTTATTCAAATAAAGACAAATATTTTTATTTACTAATAATTCTACCGAAAAGCGCAACCTGAAAAACATTTTAATAATTTACTTCTTGTCAAAATTATTTGCTATTTTTATATTTTTTATTTTATTTCATTTTCTTTCCTGCCCCACCAGAACGTAATCAAAAACCTTCATTTCGTATACGTAAAGTTCATACAGATAAAAAAATATTCACCACAAATGATGAAACATACATTCATTTCTTTCAAATTACGTAATCAGAAAAACATTAGTGCTATTTATGCGACTGGTGCTTCCATTTCAAATAAATTCAAATTAAGTGTCTCCGTGGTATTTCAGTCATTTGTGAACAAGTGATTCATTGTTTGTTTGGCTTCAACAACAAAAGACAAAAAATATCCACCGAAAGAAAGAAAAACTAAAAAATCCTACATGCGACATAGAACAAAAACTAAACCTTCCACCACAAACGCTGCCAAAACACATACGAAGAAAGATGTTTGTTCATCGCTTTACGACTGAAAGGAAGTTGTAAAGAATCGATAGTTGGATATTGTCCAGGATATTCTTCTTCTTTCTAGTTTATTGAGGTTACTAATAAAAAAGAAATATATTCTCTATTATGTGCAAGATCAAATGGATTAAAATTAAACTTCCCTAGCGATATGGTGACCGAAGACGTTATGTGGCCTTGATGAATATCAGCGCCATTTTCTTCCATGATTGACAACCATGCCTGTTCCGAAGCGAGCGTTTGCCAAAATAACGGCTCAAATCTAAGAGATTTGCGGTAGTTTTAGAAGATGAACAATCGAAACATTATTTTGTGCATATTTGTGAACGACCATCATTTCTCCAAGCATCCCATCAAATGAACGACGAACTTAATGGTCATAGCCTATCTGTGAGGCCGTATTATAAATTACTTTCCTTATATGCATGTATGGCTATTTGAGATTTTAACACCTGGCAAGCGTTTTCTTAACCTCTCTGCCTGCCCATTTGTTTAAAATGCGATACGGTGATCAGCTTGCAATGGATTTTATGGCACGAATTTGAAATTGTTCTTACAGTCTTAAAATGGTTATGGCAATATTTTAAAAATAATGCTCCGAGATTTTTGAAAAGAGATAGCTTAGCTTATCAAGCGAATTTTGATTTTAATGTTTTATTTATATGCACAGAATTAAATATTAAAAGAAATTTTTCTGCTTGATTTCCAGTGTTAAAAAATTTAAAAATGAATACGTTAATAGAAACCATTGTTCTGGGTAGTGAATTAAGTGTATGAAATTTTAACTGAATCTCAAAAATGACTGAACAACTTTATAGAATACAATCTATTATTGTTGCAATATGTAGATTGTTTTGTTTCATTTCTGTTGAAATTGTTGTTGTTTCTGTTTGTTTAATTTTTTCAAACATATAACATAAATAAGTTCTTAACATATTTCAAATTAGCGGTATTTTAAAAGTTTTAACGGATTTTTTTTTAAAAATTATGATTTGAAGAGTCTGTCACAAAACCTATGTGCATTAAACAACATCGGATTTCTTATTACGAAAGAAAGAGGAGAATAAAAGATAATAATAATTATTTAAAGTTTTTGTATAAATTTCAATTTAATAATATTTCTGTATATGCTAACATTTTTTCTACAAAAAGATAAATATACATTTATTATGCTATTAATTCCTCTTTTTATTGTCGTGTTACACATACATATTTGTTTTATCCATGAAACCAACATTATAAAATTTTATTTATTGTTGCGTTCATAAAAAACTGTAACTGTCAAACTATATAAGTTGAATCAGCAAAATTGCTTTTATATTTTACTTTCTAATAAATCTCCTCTTTTTTTTTACACACCATCGGAATATCATGAGTGCTTAAATTTAATTTTAAAAAAGTCACAAGAGATTGTTTTTATTTCCACAACGTTGTTCAACTGTTAATAACTAATTTTTTATGGAAATATTATAGGTATTGCCATCCCCCCCCCTAAAAATGTTCCTTTTTAAATGATTTTGCAAATTTACACTTCATCATTATTATTAATTTCTGTTCATTTATTTCTAATTATTTTATTATATTTAAAGGATACTTACGTGTTATACAGTGGATCTATTTCGTCTTGTCAAAAGACGTCGCCAAATGCCCTGATATGATGCCAGTAATGGAAAACTGTTCCCAAACATATTACAACACAACTATAATAATAACATGACAGAATTTGGCAACATTTTGTTATTCTTTTGAAATGACTTAATGAACTCAATTCATGTGACGTCATAGTCACATGATAAAACAATCATGTGTTTCCAGCTAATCAGTTCATGCGCTTCGTTGTTGCCAACTTTTGATCTTTTCACAGAAACTTTCTCTTAAAAAATACAAATTTGTCGACAACTATAACACGCATAGGTAGATAAAATGCATTTTATTTAAAAATACATGCATAAAATAAGATTTTTTAATTTTAAAATCTTTTGACGAAATTAAATTTTCATAAGATTTGAACATTTTTACCCAATAATAAAATTTGAAATTTTACTCAAGTTTTACAAGTAGAACACCAATTACAATTAGTCTGATGCCTGTTTTGAATTCAATAGAGAACACGTGTTTGTCTTTATCATGTGATTTCATGAACTAAAAGCCTATTGGTCGAATGTAAAGTACGTGAGCATCTCTGAATTTCTTACATAAAATGAATTTTTTTTAACAAGGAATAATTGTTATTTCTTAATTATTTATTAAATTTCAATTTTTAGAGTATTTGGATGAGTTTTAAGGATATGATTTAATTACATTTAATTACACAAACATATTAATTTTATATGTATATATTTATTGATAAAATATTATTCTATTTTTTTTAACAATGACTATTTTCTAGAAAAATATATTCAAAGCGATATTACTGTTTTAACATTTTCTTTCCTATTTTATCATTTACATATTTATACAATGAAGACAAAGGTATGCAAATTACTCAGTAAAATTCATCACCTGTTACATTTATCACGGCTTTCCATTTTCGAATCTTTCACCTGAAAGAATACATTAATAACACTGTTCGCACGCAAAATACCTTTCACAATAACTTTCCAAATATATCCCGTTCCGTAGGGACACCCGACGCTAGATTTTCAGGTTGAACTCAATCTTTCCAAGAGCAGGGAATTTATTTTGTAAAGAAATTTCTTCGAATATGTTCGATCAGTATGAAAAGAGGTGGAGAGAGAACGAAAGAGAAAGAAGAAAATTTACTCCGCAGAATCTTAGAAATCTTCTCCCATGGGATTTTTCGCGAAAAGAAGTCGAAACGAACCCTAAAGTAAAAGTAAGAAGAAAAAAAAAGGAGAGAATGCCTTCGAAAAACTTTAAACAATTTTCAAAAGTGAAGTACAAGAACAAAGAAAAAGAGTAAAAGACCCCAGAGTATACTTCGAACACGTGTCTCCTTTTTCATCGACGTATGTCCAGATTGCTTGTTATGTATGGTATTTGTAGAAAATTGAGTATAAAAGACGTCTATCGAGTTTGCTGATAGAGGAAGAAACTTTTAAGGAAAGAAAAAAATTGTTGAAGAAACAACTGTATATCGAAATAACAGCCTAACAAATACATCTATTGAGCCTAGGAGCAGAATTTTTTACTGGGAGAAGTCTAGGAAAAGAAAATAAATTTTTATTTAAATCTCCTCTTTCCCTTCTAGCTGAAAAGAAATGGCACCCACAGGATTATTGATTGTTACTTGTGTACAATTTGCAACGTCTTAAATTGCTCTTTCAGATTTCAGCAAATGCATCGCCTTGTCTCCAGTATTTCGATAAATGGTGAGATTCCAAAAAAAATCATTATATTAATACTTCTTCTGCTATTACAGGAATACATTTAAAAATTTTATAGGGTTGTTTTTTTTTTTACAATTTCAAGAACTATACGTAACCATAAAAAAATGATTTAAACATTAATGAATAATTTTTATTATTCCTAAATATTAAAATTGATATTTTGAGTTTAAAATTTTTAACCATATCAGTTTTAGCTCATTTTATTGATCAATTAATCATGACTTTATCCACTGATATTACTTCCTAAATTCAGAAACTCAATAAACAATATTACTTCGTATAAACGTAGAAACATAAAAACTTAATCAAATAAATTTAGAAACACAATGAAATAGCACTATTATTCCATCTCTTTTTTTTTAGAAAAAATGTCCAACATCTTTCCAAATATTCTTAAAAAATTTGAATCAGACTATGAGGGTTAATAAAAATGATGGATCAATATATTCATACACGCTATTTCTAGTAACCTGTTTCTTATTATAAACAATCAGTTTGTTCCCTCTAAAACCCCCTCCCGTTCGCGTATATACTTGTATATATATATATAGGGTGGTCCTGAATTCATGGTATAAACTTTAAAGGTAGATAGAGGACATTGCAACAATTATTTATTGTATAGGAATGTATGGCCGCAAGTGACGCGGTGAGGCACAAACAGGGAAATAAAAGAAAGAAAATGAAGTTACCGGTTGGTTGCGTTGCCGGTAGGAGGCAGTAGATGTCTAGCTACCATTCAACATGATGCATCCCAGTAGGAAAAAGCGCCATTCGCAATTGTGCTGATGCCTACGATGGGAGACTTTACGTATGCCGAAAATGCAGACATGCATTTCATGTACTGCCGTGCAAATGGTAACGGCAGAGATGCTCTACAAATGTATCACGCGCAGTTTCCTGATCGACGAATACCAGATCACAGAGTTTTTCAGCGGTTTCATCGTCAACTTCGTGAAACACGTTCGTTCCTTCTCACCAGACATGATGCTGGTCGACGAAGAGATGTAAGCAGTCCAAGCCTGGAAGGGAGCATCTTGAACGTTGTGGTTGATAGACCCGAGTCAAGTGCGATAACTGTTGCTCGTCACGTAAATGTGATTCATCAGCCCGTTTGTAGAGTGTTAAACGAAAACCGCTTACACCGTTTCCAATTTTCAGCGAGTACAATCTTTGAAGCAGGCAGACTATCTTTTCCGACTGCTAGAGGGGATACAGCAATGTGCTCTGCAGCTGGACTTCATAGCTCACGTGGTGTGTGAACAGTTATGAACAGTTATTTTAAACATTACACTTATCAACGACGTTTTCAATAAACACTTTGTCCTTCCTTTCGTGTCTTATTTTTTGTGTTTGTGCCTCACCGCGTCACTTGCACTAATACATTCCTATACATTAAATGGACTATACAATAAATACTATGCAGTGGAAAGACACATCCAACAGCACTACACTCTTCCATCCAATTTACAAGACCTAAAATGCTTCATAGGCAAGGCATGGTATTCATTGAACGTAAATGTTCTCGAGAAGTTCAAACGAATCACCGCGATTATCCTTGAGAAAGGATAATAAAATAATAAAATATTGATCTTGGGTTCCTGATTCATTGGACGGTATACATATATAAAATATGTAATATATTTATATATTTCGAAACCTACCAAAATTAAATAAAAATAATTAATTTTTATATTAAGCCCTGCCACGGGAGGAGGATAAAATTTAATGGTAAAAGTCAAAAGAACTTTTATTAAGAGAAACAGAAATTTTAGCATTTATTGCAATGAGAGGACACCTACTAAGTAGTTACAAGAAAAAAACATATAGTACATAAAACAACTTCTTTAGTATTATTTTCTTAAAAAAAACTTACTGTCGAAAAATTACTGCGCACTATAAAGCGGGAGACGGAAAAAGCTTGGATCGGATTGATTTGACGGTGCGGGGAGAGAGGGTTAATGCTATGAAATGTTACAATGTATATTCAACTATTCACTGTTGCTACATACTCATTTATTAATAATTAACATTTTTGTTTACCTATATTGCAAAAAAAAAAATATTTTTATTTTCAATCCAAAATCATCTAACTAAAATTAAATCTTTGTCCAGTTTTTCGAAAATTCAACCCTTTTGAGGCAATATTAAATTTTGAAATTATTCTTTTTTAATTATTTTCTCTTGATTTCTTACTATAGAACATCTTTTCCGTATAGATAGATTTCGATTAATAATATTGTTTTCGCTATCCACCTTAATATAGCATATATATGTATTACGTGTTTAGTTTTATTGGTCTACAATTTCAAAAAATATCCATATATCAAAAAAGGCATCCATGTTAAGCATTTTTTTAATTTTATACTTTTTTGGCTTATTTTTTTCACTTATGTCATTATTAAATATATAAATAGAGGTCTTCTTTCTCTACCCAATTTTAATTTTTCCCAAAAATGTTTAAAAATCGTTTTAATAAAAGTATTTCTTTTCCCATTCATTTTTGGTAGTTGATTAGTAATGCTAGTACAAATAGTAATTTTCTTCATAAAACCATTAAATCATAAGATTAGTAAGTATATAAAATCTATATCTTACTCTATTATAAATAAATACTATATTTACGCATATAATACAAAAACATTTCACTCGCAGTTTGCGTTTTTTTTTTTTTTCAAAAAGAATTCCCTTTATTTAAATCTTTTTTGAAAGATTATTGTTCTAAAGTATTTTCTAAGATCTTTTTAGTATCTAAAAGAAGCTAACTTAAAAAGTAGTCAGTAAACGAATATTAGAAAGCTATTGTTAGAACTGTTATCTTTTTCGCTGATAACACACATTTGTGATCTGATTGTATCTCTCTATCAAAATAACAATTAGGTATTTCTATTTTAAAAACTATTTTGTAGATAATGATTCAAAAGAAACATCAGCTTGAAAGTTTTAATATTATTCGCTAATAGACGCAAAATTACTTTCCCATTTTTCAGTGTGTTTTTTATATTTTATATTTAAACGAAACAACACTTGTCATTTTTTTTTAAAGTTTTAAACATTGAATTGATGATCAAAGTTTTAATGTAATAATACTTTTTTATTTTATGTATGATATAAATTTTCAGAAATTCTTCTTATCTTAAACCTAGGGAAAATACTTTTTTTCAACTCACTTTCACTTTGAAACCCTGTTCATTAGAACAAAAAAAGAGATCCAGATAATAAAAAGAAGAAAGCGATTTTCAGAAATACTCTTTAGGCACTAATGCATATAATTAAAAATAATAGTCTCTTTCATAAAGAACACAAACGTAGATTTATGATATTAAGATTTAAGATGAAAGCTTTTAGATAAGGTTAATGTTCTGAAAGCTAGAAAATTACGGCCCTTTAAGTGTAGCTGGTTTGAGGTTAATCGATTATGAAAGATCAAGCTATATTTTTCAAGTAATTTTTTACTTTTCTGAGAAATAATTTTTTATCTGATATAACCAAATCACTTTCGTAAAACCAAAGTTTGAAAATGTTTTATTTAATATCTATATTTGGAATCTAATTATCTTGAAAAAAAAATTATTAAATGTTGAATTTATACATAAAAAATGTCTTGATATCGTTTTATTTAATAAAATTACCATTGGTCTTTATGGTTACATAATTTTTTTAATTTTTTAGACAGTTGAGATTAATTGTACGGAGAATAATCAATCTCCTAACGGGTATTGAGGAGGACATAACAGAATTTCTATTGCCTAGTGTAGGTTAAAATATTTGATATAAAAATTTTATTATTGAAATTAATAAAAATGTTTATTTTAAAGGTGAGGAAATTAAATTAAAACAGAAAAAAAAATTAAGAACTACAAAAAGTAACATTTGCACAAATTGGTGAAGTGTTAAAAATTTTTTAATAAATTAATATTTTATTATAATTTTATGTAAAGTGTATAATCACATTAGTAAATCTTACTTTCTTCCAATTTTTCCACTCAGCGTTTTAACCTCCTCGGTTTTCTTGTATCACATGTGATACACAAAAGTTTCATAATTTTTTATGAAGGCTGAACAGCCACAACAAATTTAGGATTGGTTGCATCATATGAGATACAACGTGAAATACCTCATATAATTTCCTCCTTTAGCCAATACATGGCAGTACCTGTCCATGATAGTGATTTCTAGTAGCGTCTCTGAATCAAAACAAGATGTGTGCACGTCGTTGTAGTAAGCACTTTTTTCTTATATATATACAAATATTAAACTGTTTTTAAAATTTTCTTTTTCTTTGTATATGTATTTTTATCTAGTTAACAGCAAAAAAAAGAATTTTTTAGTGAAATATTAAAGCATAATGGCTTGTGAAATTTGGTTGTAACACTTGCGATGCAATGGGACCCAATCACTTATGAACATGCTTTTTAAGTCAATTTTGTTTTAATTTTTAGTTATATTTTGAGGGGATTGAAGTTTGATAGAATTATCTCCCGAGTTAAAATATTTAGTTGAGGTGTGTGAATGATGAGCCCCCTCCAAAACGCAGAGTTACGGCATACATTCCACATCAAGCCGTCCATAACAAAGAAGCTAGGCATATGCCTGAAATGGTTGGGGACAGGACTCATCGAAGTAGGTGCAGGAATCAGAAGTACTCGGCCTTAACAACTGTACAAGGTACAGAATACAAGGTTTTTCTATGCTTTACAACTACTAGAAATGGTTTAAAGGCATTTCACGAAAATAAAAAATAATGTTATTGTAATAATACTACTAATATGTACCTAAAATGGCAAGAGGTAGAGTTTGATAATGTGTGTACAGCCTCAATAATGGCCCAACAAAGACATTTTGGAGTGTGTTCAAAGCTCCAAAAATATCATTGATGCAGATTCCGACGAAGAAAATGAAATGAATAATTTGGCTCCTTTTCCCACGTCATCCGAACTAAGGAATATCAATGAAAAGTATATGCAGTTATTCAAATGCACATTCCAATGGTGAAATAAATGAAAAAATGGAAGACATAGCAGACAGTGTGTTGACAATTTGATGCTAAAAAGGACAATGCAAAGAAAAATATATCAGATATTTTCCAAAAACTCCATAAATGTTCAGTTTTCAAAAAGCTTGAAGATTTTATATTAAATTTCCTTAAGCTCTTGTAAATATTTTAGTTTCATTGATTTTTATTAAATCTATGCATATATACATATATTTGTAAACAAAATGTAC
Source organism: Trichonephila clavata (assembly GCA_019973975.1). NCBI lineage: Eukaryota > Metazoa > Arthropoda > Arachnida > Araneae > Nephilidae > Trichonephila > Trichonephila clavata. The sequence continues at coordinate 100,775 of BMAO01017187.1, forward strand.
TCTAGTAAACTTAATTTTGTTAAATATATGTTTTTCCTTTTGCAATATTTTTTAACACGAAAAAATATTTTTGTCCCCTCAGTTTCGTGTTAAATTATTTTCACTGTATTTGCATTTATTTCAAAATCTTAAAGGCTTATAATCCATAATATGGAATCTATGCCACTAAAATTCTTAAGAAAAATAAGTTTTCGTTGCTTTTTCTTACGATCTAGAAATTTTTATAGAAGCCCTGTAACAACATATTTAATAAATTTGATTTTACAAAAATCATGCTAAATGTATGGAAGTCCGCATACGGTGCATTATTATTTATTATCGTGAAAAACTGAATCACACAGTTTTTAAAAGTCATGCATGGAAAATAAATGAAACTTTTAGAATAATTTACACAAAAAATGCGATTCATTTCTTTTCACACGTAACTAAAAATATTATTTTTAAGAGCATTAGAGACCGATATGTAGTGCCTGAATTTTATAAATATATTCATAATCTTATTTGCAGTAATTCTATAATTTAATAAACAAAATAATTATAAATAATTATTTAATTTATGGCTTACATAATTTAAAATTCGGAAAACTAAAAAAAAAAAAATTCAATACATTATTTTTTTTTTAAATTTCTAAAGTTGCACATATTGACCCTTTTATAAAAATTGAATTTAAAATGAATAAAAAAGAAGTGAAACTGATGAAAGGTTTAAAAAATTTGCATAAAACATATTTAACCATTTAAATTTTAACGAAAACTTCATTGAAGAATGTAGTACACAGACTAATTTCACGTAACAATGAAATTAATGTTTCTTTCCTATGGGTGAATGACTCTCCAAAGTACCACGCCATGCCAACGGGGTGACATTGAGCCACGGCATATTTAACAAGCGTCAGCCGCTCTAAAAGGAGCTGCTTTAGAAGCACAGGTCTCAAACTCATAATACTCCGGACAAGGTCGTGACCATGATGACTAAACTACCACAGCCGTTTCTATTCTGGAAAGAACGAATCAAAAATATGTTTTTATTTCAAACAGATAGACTTTTGAATAAAAACAATTTCGTTTGCATTATTTTCTGTACAAATCGTATAATTTCGATTTTTCGGACTCTTACCTGTTAGGAAGACCAACAACTCTCAACAATGACATATTAACGGTAGAAGTAGAGGCAAATTCAGGTCACAGAAAATCAAGGAACGGATATTTACTCCTAACCAACCTTGGTCGATCATCCAAGAACGTTCGCAGCAGATTGGTAAAGTAAGCAGATCAGGTGTTTGGGTCCCGCATAACTTGTCCGAAGAAAACAAAGCTAGTTGATCCGTCATATGCAATTTATTACTTCAAAACCACAATACAGAAGCAGCTTTTGATCGCTTGGACACTGTAGGTGAAAAATGGGTCGTCTATGACAATCCAAAATGCAAAAGACAGTGGGTCTCTCTCAATAGTCATGGTTGTGTGTTTTTTGATGGGAGTATTCGCGGGGTCGTTCAATATTTTAAAGTGATGAAATCTAGACAAACTACGAAAGCAGATCTTTATTGTGAACAAATAGGTCGATTAAATCAATCTTTAGTTGAAAAGTGCCCAGAAATAGTTGACAGAAGAGATGTTTTTCTACAACACGATAATGCAAGGCCGTACTGCACAAGACACAACCTGGAAAAATTTCATCGGAACTATTGCTTCCTACACCATACCTTCCAGATAATTCTCAATTGATTTTTTTTTAGTCCTATCTCTATACAATATTTTCTAAGAGGCAAGAAATTTGAAAACACAGATGGTGTCTAAAATATTATCTCCAGATGTTTTGCTCATAAACTAAAAGATTGTTATCCAATTTGCACATTAGAGGGCAAAAAGTTTGTTGATTATGAAGGTGATTACGTCATTGATTAAAAATAAAAACTTGATACAAATTTATTTGTTTGAATTTACTGTATAAAAATGACATTACTTTCCGGTTCCTCTAATAAATAAAATAAAAATGCTGTTTTATATGCATTTATCTGAAATACATGACCCTTTATATATACTACATTTCTTCTTTCACGGTATTAGCTTTATATATGAGTTTAATTCCTCTTAGTAATATTCATCATATCTGTATTTGTCTACTTTACTTCCCATCGAAAATATTAAAAAATAATATCTGAATTCTCATCAGAAGAAAATAGAGATAAAAAATAACATTAAATTTCGACTAAATCTCCCCTACCCAAAGTTTTAAAATTAATTATTGGATTAAAAGTTTCCCTGGGGAAGAGAAGAATGAGAAAATCGTCAAAAGTTTTATCGGAATATAAACTAAACAAATGAACCTTGAGAGAATTATTCTACTGTATTTAATCAAAAAACTTTATTGACAAGCTGCCATCTGGTCTATTTTTACTAAGAGCAGACTCGCGCCTGGTTTCTGTATAATTCGGAGTCAGGAAATTCAATCATCTGAGTGGAAACGAAGTGAAAATGTATATCGAAAGAACAGAACACTTCTTGGAAAAATAATTAACCTATATTTACTGAACGCGTACGAGAAATTTAGGGTACACATTAGCCTATAATAGATAAGGTAATCGAAGATCAAAATTCAAATTTTTCAATTATAAAAGTATTTTGTCGATACATATTTAAAAGTATAGGATGAGTACAAATGATGAACCCGATTTTAAGAAATCATATTATCGAAACTACTGCACATATTACAATAAGTGATGCAGGAATGTTTAGAGCAATATACCAAGTTTTTTTCTGTTACAAATGTTCGATGTGTGACCCTCTTGTTACACGACCTACGTCCAATTGGTAATCTAATTCGTTCCATACATTTTGTAGCATCACTCTATCAATGGTTCGTAATGTTGCAATAATGCTTGCTTGTCCTTCTCTATTATTTGTTGCATCAATTTCAAATGATACAGCTTGAAATTTAATTTTTTTCATAAAACTTTCCCTACTATTTTCTGGGACTATATCTTGTAGACTTTCTTGGACTTCGAACAAAACTCTGCCTCACACTTTTGACGGATCTATACGGCACTTTTGACGATCTATTAATCTCTGGGGAATTCTTTTTCGGGAAACATTTTTTCAACCAACTTTCTTCGAAGACAGAAAGCGTGATTATGCAAATTAAGTTTAATATATATATATATATATATATATTCTGTATTCGCAAATTTGAGAGTTACTGAAGTGAGAATAGATTAGAAGTGAAGTGAATTGGGAATAGAGGAGAAGTGTGAAAAATCGGCAGTGAAACATATACGTAAACAGTGTAGATAGCGAGAAGCCGGAATTTTAAGAAAGTGCTTAGTTCAACTGTTGGAGCCATGTTAAAGTTAGGGCAAGGAGTAGAAGACCACAAGAGTTTAGGTACTGTGATCCTTAATCAAGTTCATGCTAGAGAGTTAAATTATTAGGGCAGTCATAAATTAAACAAGCTCTGTATAAAGTTATCTTAAAGGTAGATCTGCATGATTGTATATATTCTCCCCATGTATCTCGTCTTACCCCCGTTCTCTGACTGATCAAGTTATCTTCTTTAGAGTGTTATTTGTGTCTGAGTTAAATAGAGTGATAAATAAATAATTGAAGTTAATCATGTCATCTGATCATTTAGTTCCTCCCACACCTCTAGCCGGGTCATAGGGCAGAAGGGATGTAAATTCTTTATACACTCTCTACTGCTACTACCGAGGCTTTTGACCGGCCGCTGCTTTTCTTTTTACACAAGAAGTCTGGGTTTTTTTTTAAAAAATTGATAGTACTATTGCAGGATGCTCTTGCTGGATGGTGCAGCGATTTCTAAATACGCGTTGCACCGAATTAACGGAGAAAAATCCGTGTATACTCTAAAACGCAAAAACCCTTCACTATTATTGCCGCCATGTTTGGATTTCAATCAAGGCGAACTTAAATGGGCTGTTAATCATTGGGGGGGGGGGGGGACTTGGTATATTTTTCTTTACATCCATGTACAGATTTTGTAATATACACAGTAGTTTCGAAAATATGAATTTTTAAAATGGTCTCCATCATTTGAACTCACCCTGTATCACATGAATGGCAAAGTTAAAATTGTAGTTAATAGATAGATGCTGAAATATTTTGTTTTAACGAAAATGTTTTTCCTAAGTTTGGATACTTTTGGGTATAAAACTAAGTAATGTTCGTCTGTGCATAGCATTTTCTTTAACGAATCCGACTAGGTTGAAAAAGAGATTTTTAGTTGCTTGATTTTTGGTGTTGTTTGGGCCATTAGGGAAAAAAATATATATAATTATTGAGAAAGAAAGACTAGTACATAAAACTAGCGAGATGGTGAGTTGTTTTTATAGCATTTACTTTATATAACTTATAAAAATACTTTTTTAATGTGTTTTTTTGAGGAATGAAATTTTTGCAATAATTTGTGCACGAAAAACGGGATATCTCGAAAACAATCCAATCGGATTCAATGAAATTTATAACATATATATTATGAGCTCTTCAGAGTGCACCAAACCACAGGTTTTAAGATACCTACATTTAATCACATTTTACTGTCATTTTTAGCTTAGAACATGCAGTAATTTTGATGAAAAATCCTCAACATCAAATTTAAATGCTAATAAAATATTTATTTCTTAAAATATTTTTTATGAAATTAAAATTGGATAATGCGAATTTATTTTATATATGGCGTTTTTTTTAAATTTAAAAATTTCGCTAAAATTTCATAAAAATGAATATTTTTTTCAAAAACAAAGGGTGACAAATGCTATTTATTTAATAATTATGACTTTTTAAGCCTATTTGTGTTCCTTAAAACAATAAATTTATTCTGAAAATCAATTTTTGAAAAAATTGGTCGCCAAACTTAGTCGGATACCAGTCACGGTCTCTTCAAGTTAAACGAATAAAATTTCAATTAATATTTATATGTGTTCACTACGTTTTCAATGTGAGATATATCAAAATTAAAAGAGAATAGAAACTAAACAAAAAGAAAAATGTATTAAATACATGGAAATTTGCATGGATAAAACCAAAATAGTCCACTGATTTCCAGTTAAACGAATAAATTATTAAAGAATTATTTCATTCAAAATTTCGAAACTGTGAATTGTAATGGTTAATCAAAGAAGTTTTTGGGGGAAATTATGGAGAGATGCTGTTAATTTATGGAACATTTAATAAAATACTTTCGAAAACAATTGTTAAAATAGATAAGTAAAAAGAGAAATTTATAATTAATTCTGCGAAAAAAATTATTTGAATATAAAATAAAAACCATCTCTTGTGCAACAGCATTTTATTGTCTTTAAAAAGTATCTCTCCGCTCTTTAACCAGACAGAAACTAATAATTGAAAGTTGGTTGATCCTTTATATCGTTGTTCCACATATTTTCACTATAATGTAATTAAATATCAACATTAAAAACTAACTCAACTCCATTTTTTTTTTTTTTTTTACATTTTATGAGAATTTTTAAGGGACGAAATTATATTACAAATTTCCTGACTTCCATGATTTTAAATGTGAGCTTTAAGGTATCCGACAACTTGTGACAACTTTTTTTAAAAAAATTGAGATATGGCGACTTTTTTTGTTGTTGTTTTTAGATGTATTTAGTACATCTTAAGAAAATATGCTAAAATTAAGAAGCGAAAAAGAAAATATTATTTCTAAAATGGGAAAAAATGGGTAAAAATTGACAAAAAATAACATAAACGCGGCCCATTCGGTACCAAAAGTTTATGAACAAATTTTCAATATTTCAATTCTGATGTGTTGCTATGTTATTCATTTTTGAAGTGACCTTCTGAATAAGAGACATTTTAATTTTTACAAAAGCTAGAGCACTTTATTTTAGTTATTATATGAAATTGCTTAAAAAAACATTGATTATATTCACATAAGGGACTGTAAATTTTGTAATAAAATCATGATTAATAAATCTGAAGGTTAAAACACTTCTACTAGTATACAGAGCATACACAAACAATTTCAATTAATTATTTTCAAAACTTTTTGAGCAATCACTGGCCTGAGCATTTTCAAAAAAACAAACACATTTCGAGTATAACGTGTTTTAAAGTATGACATATCTTGCTTAAAGTAATGGCATCTGCTCTTACTAAAACACTCGTAGTTTTTGTACTGGTGAACAGAAAATAATAAACTTGGTATTTACATAAAGCTAATAAGATGGCATATAAAAGAAAATCATGAAAAATTTGTCAATTTTTGGAAAAATTCACAATTTTAGGGTAGTCGGATACCTTATACTTCGCAATAATACTTTTGTTGTCAAAAAACTGCAATGGAGTTTTTCAGCATTTGTTCAAAATTCAAAAGGAATACCGATATAGTTAACCCACAATTAAAAGCACGAGAAAAATCCTTCTAAACGAAAATTAAACATAGTATTCTGCATTTAAAAACTAAAGTTTCGGCTTTGGTGTCCTAGAAGTAGCGTGGCCGCTTCGTAAGCCTAAGGTTGCGGGTTGGATTTCGGCTGGAGTCGACAGATTTTCTGGATGCGAAAATCGTAGGCTCGTATGTGTACGATTAAATAGGCATGTAAAAGATCCCTTGAGTATCAATTTGGCTCTGGTACTCTCGGCAAAATTAAATCATGGCAATATTCAGCATTCAACGAGATCTTGAATTAAATTAATTCAAGCTTCCAAATTTGTGGTTGTCAGATCCACCACTAGATGGCGCCAACACTGAAATGGATCTCACATTTAGGGACTTGCTGTGTCTACAAAGGCTTATTTTCTAATATGCAACCCATCGAACGAAAAAAAATTAGGTACAAAGCTTTTTTCTAGAGTCTACTATATATTTAAATAACGGAAATCCATGTATGTTATTGAGAAATCAAAACCATTTGTGAAAACATAAAAAAGTGTGTGACAGATCTATACGCATCATTATTTCACTAATCCTCTTGGGGAAACTTTGGGGCTAGCATTCGCATTAATTCACAGCCTCTCTAGAGAAAACCCTGATATTTAAATTAGTATGACTATATAAAATCTAGGTTTTATAGATGTAAGATTGAAGGAGCCGGAGAGCTGTTGCGGTGATACGTGCGTGAGAATATTAGAACATTTCATTGAGTATATTACAAACATAGCGCGAGTTAAGGAAGTAGTTGCTAAGATATTAAATTATTAGATTGAGGATCTAAGATAGACTGCATTAGATTTAGTTATCGGGTCACTAGCGCTTGTTCACCTTGTCTAGTTCACTTAGAGTTATACATTGAGAATAGATAGCTCACTTTATATATCACTCCTAGGGTTTCCTTTTGTAGTTTCACTTTTGATTGATTAAGTGTGCTCGAAGAGAAATAAAATAATAGTTGCTGGGGATGCTTTGTCCCCCCCCCACACACACCTAGGTAGGCAAGACGGTGATAGAGGGGTGCCAAATACATCACCCCCCCCCAAGTGTAAAGATTCTTATTTCTTCAAGCAAAATATTATGTTTTCTATTTTTAGAATGAAAAAGTTCGCATGCCAACATAATAGACAAGACGACAGTGTGGCGAAAGAATCCAGGCATTTGGCGAAAAGCTAGATATCGCTGCACTTCGTACTTTGCAGGTATTTTAAAATGCTTGTCACGTTTTGCAGTAAACAACGATTCCTATACGTGTATTGACTACAAAGGCATTTAGTATTAAACTTCTGTAGCTATAGGGTTTATGTCATAAATATAAAAGAGATTCAAAATTCTAGACATGCGATAAAAATGTATGCTATTTAGAAGTTAAAATAATGGAGTTTTTTTTTTTAATGTAACATGCGCACTAATAATAATTATTCGGTAAGCATAATGATTAATTGGCATACTAAAATTATTTACTTCATAAATTAATCGTATACGGCGCATATATTAGAAAAAAATGAGAAAAGTTTAATATGATGCTAAAAACAGCTATCAATTTGTTACTAATAATGCAATTTACGATTTAAAACATTTATATTGTGGCCACCGAAAAATTGAAAATGATAAATCAAAAGAACCTTTGAAAATGGCAAAAACGTAAGTTCAAAATACCGTACAATTCTTTAAATAAATGAAATATTAATTCAAATAAATCTAAGAACGTACGAGTGAAAATTGTACAGATTATATAACATTTCAGAGATCTTAAATCAATGTGCGTGCGTGCGTGTGTGTATCTTAGAACTCGGAATAACAATGTAATTTTCTTTAACAATCGGCATTTAATCTCTTAAAATTTGACAATTGCTAAAGAATTCAATTTAATACTAATGAGCAGTGATGACGAATATCGTCACAGCCAGTATAAGAGGCTTCATTTTTCTCTAATTTGTGTGCAATATCTCATTCATTGCAATAGTGCGGTTAGAGTTTTGAAGGCACTACACATTTACAAAGCGATTTTCATTTCTGTAGAGATGCTTCAAAAAGGTAGCTAGAGTACGTGAGAAATCAGCCATTCTTATCATTTTTCCTTTTTTTTTCTTTTTGAAAGTGGAGAAATACCAGAAGGTCGAAAATAAATTTAGATTTTAGTTGGCTTTATTTCGTCAGAGCGTTTTACAAGTGAAGCATCCATTCAAAATGATAATATAAAGGAATTTCAAATAAATTTTTTTTGACTTCTTATTTGTATTGTCAATATTATTTGTATTTCCCATTTGGTGAACTTATAGACGTCATGTTAACTTTTCCACATTATAATTTGATCAATAGTATAAATAAAAGATGAAAAACATCCTTTTATTTGCTTTTTGCTGTAAAACATCAAATATACCTCACATGTATTAAGAAAGTATTTCACTTATTATACAGTTTATAATTAGAGTTTACTCAAAAAAGAATGAATTTTATTTCAAAAATAAGCTAAAAAACTGGAAACAGTTAAATTCATTGATCTTCGTTTGCCATTTTGAGTTTAATGTTACAGAAAAAAAAGAGATGAAAATTATAAAACCAAAAAATTTACCACTCAAAAATACTACACTGAAAATACATTCAATATTTTTTTCTGAAATTTCTGATGGAATAATTCCATAGTTATTTTGAAACCCATAAAGTTATATAATGAAAGAGTTATATATATTCTGAAAAATAAACATTATTCTAAAATTCTTTCCAATCTTAAACTGATAAAATTATTAATTCTAATAAAACAAAATACTAGTATTTAAGGGATGATAACGCATATTGTAAATCTTTCGTTATAGCATTTATAGTTTTAGGAATACATGCATGTATTTCTAAATCATATTTAGTGACATTTTCATAAGTGAAGTAACAATTTATAAATATAAGTTATTACACTATATGTATATATAGATTCTTTATTAAATGGATTATTTAAAAATAAAAACGATGTGAAACTAAACGATGGAAATTTGTATCTCTCTCTCTCTATCTCTCTCACTCTCCATCGGGAATTCATTCATATTAAAAATTAAATTTAACATATTTCTATTTAAATTTAACATTTTTCAGCTCCAATTAATCTTAAAATGTATACTTATTTTTCAAAAGGCCGAGAAATTAATTAAAACAAATAATGATATGTTTCATGTTTAAAAAAAAGGCAGAGAGATTCTCTGCTCGAATTGATTACTTTAGGGGTGAAAGGTGTTTTTTAATTATTTTATACCTTAAATATTTTTTAAATAATTTTGTGTTACATTCTTTTTGTCTATTATTTTGATGCGAAAACACTTTATTACTTAATGTGTATGCTTAATTTTGACATTAAGGATTTAAAACTTCTAATATTAAATTAATTGAGATATATACAAGTAATTTCTTTTAAGGAACTAAAGGATAAACAGATAACAAAATACATCTTTCTGTGCATTGAATAAATAGAATACACTGTGTGTATTCTATGTTTAAAAGAAGAATTTTTGCACAACGTATTTTTCAAGAATAATAATTTGTAACATTCTCAGGCTTATTTCAATGACTATGTCGTCTTTTCAAAGTTAAATAACGTTATTTTTGTATTGAATTTTCTATCTTTTGAAAACCATCAAAGAGACGCGTTCCAACTTAATGATGAAGTCGATTATAAGCTATTGTACTCTTAGAACCTTCATTAATCATTCAGGCACTTTGAGACGGGGAAATTTAAAAGCATTGAAAGCAAGTAATTAAATAATGGGTACGAACATACACTGAGTTGATTTTTAAATAATTTAATTATGCAGTTGTCAGGAAATAATTATTCCCATTTTATAAAACTGTGAATTTTTATTTTTTTAAAGAAAAAATGAAATTTAACTATTCAGGAAAAGCACAAAATGCACTATTCATCTATTTAATAAAAAAATGAAAATGCTATTATAATGATTACAAATTTGAAAATGCTACTATTGAATACATAATGTTTACAAATTTGAAAATGCTACTATTGAATACATAATGTTTACAAATTTGAAAATGCTACTATTGAATACATTTTGATTATAAATTTCAAAGGAAAACTGAAAAATAAAGTATTGGCTTTCTTTGATATGCTTGTTCATACATGTTTCTTTATTGAAGTGAAATGCAGACAGAATACAAAAATGAATGTATTGAAAGATAATACGAAAATGAAAATATACAAAGGTGCTTTGTGCATCCATTAACATTAAAAAGAAATTAATTTTTCTAAATTCAGTTCTGAATGAAAAAACTATTAAACTTTTTTTATTTCATTAAAAATAGCAAAGTTTTGATTAAAAAAAATAGTGATAAATAATCATAGGTAAATTTTACGAGTATGTCCCTTTTATAAAATTAACTTCATTTAATAGATTCCTTTAAATGATTTAGCTTTTTGATAACTTTAGAAATGAGCATTTGAATTCAAATTTAAATAACAGAAAAAGTAAGCTGTTCTTAAAAATTTTCAATACTTCACTAATGAAGGCTTTACTATGCATTAATATCATATTTCATGATGATGAAAAAAAATAACTAAAACTCAAAATTCGAGAAAAAAATAATTTGACTAAAAAAACACGTTTTTTCAAACAAGTATGAAAAGTTGTTGGAATATAAAAAATAAATTGAGGTCAAATTTTTTATGAGCATCTGTAAGTTTATAAAAAAGTAATTTTAACTTTACAATATCAGAAATCTTCACAATAGTTGTTATTCTATAATCAATCATATTTCTTTCAAACATAAAAAAGCCTTCGACTTTCTTCCATCTACTTCTAATAAAGTACTTCTTTATAAGAAACCTAACTTTTCTTTTCCTCATAATTTCCTAAACTTTTTCATATTTATCAATCATAAATGACATAAATTTAAAGTAAAGATCGGGTCATGAAATAATTATTTAATATTCATTCAAAGTAAAATTATATCTTAAATATTTGAAACTGATTTTACAATATGTGAAAAAAAATGTGTTTTTTAAGTTAACGGTTATAAACTTTTTTTATGTCATAATAGCTACATTTCTGTTTTAAAATAATATTATATAAATGTAACTATAATATTTTATATCTAAATTATTATTGAGTTCAAAATATTATTTAAAATACAACTCACATAAAACTTCTTATGACAATAAATGTTTTATCAGAAACTTTTGAGTTTCAATATAAGTCACAGACTATGTAATAAAAGATAAGAAATTAGGAACCATTATTTTCAAGTACTTTAAATTGTCAAAAAATATCGTATGATAACTGTATTTTTAAACGTACTAATGATCATTTCAGCTGTAACACATCGAAAAAGAATTGTTTATATTTTAAAAAACAATCTTTATTGAAACACTTGCAAATTACTTCTGTAAGAAATGCATGAAAAACATATTCAATGCACTGACATTTTACAGCATTTGGCATTTTATGAAGTAGAGCTTGATTAATGATAGTAGAAAACACGTATTTTAAACAATATTTATTTATTTTAAAATTCTTGTCTCTATGATTGATTTAATACAGCTAAAATTACTTCATAAAATGTTTCCACCTGGAATTAATATTTATATAAAATTCGAGGAATCAAATCTGAAATTTTAAATTGAAAATAATTTGAAATAAATTTAATGTTTCCAATAGCAAATTTGATATCAAAAAATGTTGAAAACACTAATTTCTTAAAAGTTATCAAATAAATCCACATTCATTATGAAAAAAGCATTATAGGAAAATTTACCAATATTTCGACAAAAGACATGGATGAAAAAAAATTCTTATAACTCATACGAATGTGTGTTTCTTAAAATTTAAATTTTTCTTTCTTCTTGCAGTAAAAAATTTTCCACTTTGATTTGTAACATTAAAAATCAATTAGGCATCAAGGTAGAAAAGGAGATAACTAATCAAATTGGTAGTATGGTAAAAAAATAAAATAAAAAATCAATATGGATGAAATATTGTGAATGTATTTTTACATCAGAAAAAAATATTTCATGTAAGCAAAGATATGCATTATATTAAATTACACTGTTTTCTGTCAGATAATGAAGTCAATATTTATTATATAGTCTTGGAACATTTCTTTTTCTATTCAAAACAGTGTTCAGTGTACAAATTATTTTTTTCAACGTTAGGTAAGTCAGTTTTGATTTGTATTATAATGCACCTTTGTGTGTGTGATTTCTAATCAATTAATTTCTTTAATATACAAAGAAACAAGCCCGTTATACTTAAATATCTTTTAAATCAAACCATGAATATAACCAGAATATCATGTTAAATGTTATTTGTTAAAAACTTCATTCTATCGAAATCTCGATATTGGGAGAAATATCTCTCTCTATATATATATGACCTCGCGCTTCACTCCAATACTTTTCAACCGATCACTATGAAAATTGGCGTGAATATGTATTTTTTCTGGAGAAGGTTTTTGTGCTATCCTCTTTGTTGTAGTTCCCCACCAGGTGGCGCTAAAACATACCAACTTCTGCACCGTTCAATCAATAGCTAAGTTGCCAACATGGTCAACGAAAATGATGCCAACATGGCTCTATCGCGAACATTTCGCTGTGTTTCATTGAATTGCCATTTTAATGTAAGGAAAGGCTTTGCTTGCAAATCTTGCAATTTTAACATAAATAAGTACAACAGAAAGTAATATTAACGCATTACACATCCAGGTATAAATTGTTTACACTATTTTAATCACTCAAAATTTGTAACAATTTATTACTTTGCTGAATAGAGATCATCTTAGGAAGGTGTTTTCAAAAATCGATCCACAAGAGAGTTACGGGGTGTTATAAATAAAAAAAAATCCTTTTTATCAGCTATTAGATCTACACTTAAAATTTAACAAATATGATTTTTTGTTCAGCTGAGATATGCAAAAAGTTTTTTTATTGTTGTTCAATTTACAATTCACTTAAAATTAACTCATTAAAAACTTCTTTATCCATCCATCTGTATTGTTTAATTTTTAAATTCACCTGTGCAAAGAATGGGTATACCAGCTAGTATTTATCTAAAATACGTTCTCTTATCGTCATTACCCAACACAACATAAAAACACATCCACTAAGTGACTGAATACAAACTTCTACTCTTTTCCTTAAGAATAATTCCAGCGATTATTCTTCTAAGCCAAGCATCTCATCCTCATCGCCAACTTTTCCTTACAAAGCTCCCAGATAACGCCTTTTATTGAGTTCTTCTGTTGGACCGGATTAGTAAGGCAATCATGGAAGGAGAGAAATACAAGAACATTGATAATAACATCACACACTACGGTAAGATATGGTAAAGGAATATCTGAGAATTGTCTGGGGAGTGTTTCTGAATTCTCTCGAAGGGATAACATCTCTACGTCCACAGTAGAGAGTCAATTTCGAAGAGGGTTCGCTTCATTATCTTTTTGTCCACTATGCACCGCTTCTGAAGACTATCTGCTGCCAATATCAATTGACGTACACGCATATAACAGTTCATTCTTCAATGGAAAAAGTTTCGGAGGAAATGTGGATTGTGATTTATCTGAGGGATCAGCCGAAAACATGCATATAATTTAAAGTCTTTAAATTATCCGCACTTTATTTTATATGTGTTGATAATTAAATATCAACACATATACAATAATGTGTTTGTATAGGGGCAAAAATGTTTGCGAATTACTTTTATTTGTAAAACAGGCTTTCTTTTTTAAAAGTCAAGGGAAATATGTTAGTTTTATGTCCTTTCACCATCACTCTTGAATTTGTGCATAAATTTTATTTTTAGAATTAACTTTGTTTTTCACATATGCTGATTTATTATAATACTTTTCACACGTTACAATTTGTGAGTCTCCAACTTCTATGAAATTTCTTGTTCTTAAAAGAACAAGTAATGGAACTGTATAATTATCGACGTAAATAGTCTTTGAATTCACTCTACTCGTACATCTGGCTATACTGCAGTTTAAAGCATTTAATAAATGAAATTTATACCCAATTTCGTAAAGGACGAATTTGCTTCTTTTTTATGGATAAATTTAATTCTGTTTTTCCCTATTTCTCTCAATACCATGATTATTTTCTTACGTTTTGTTTGTTATTAAAATTTTAGCTGTTTTTGTAATGAATTTCGATCTAGAAAAGCTTCAGAATCCTAGTACAATAAAATGGGGCAGAAATAATTAAAAGATAAACAATTTTAGGCTATGATATAGTTATAAATTTTAATAATAAATGATTAAATTTATATTAAATGCATTTAGTTAAGTTTATATGAATTTAAGAGATTTTTTTCTATAAGAATTCCATTTAGTTTCCTTTATAATATTTCTTAAGAGCTTCATTTTTTTCCAGAATTCAATCCAAGAAATTTCACATTTTTTATTGTATTTTTCATTAATTTCACAGTTTTAAGTAGGGAAATGTTATTAAAATTAATAGTTTTAATATTTTTCAGCATTTAGGATAACTTTGTAACTTTTAAAAAATAATATTATTTTCCCTGTAAGTTGTCTTTTTTTCCTACATGAATGCTTAACAGGGAAGCTACAATCAAGGCTGTAAGGTAAAAAGTACAATAACTTTACAGTTTTTTAATACATCTATTTAACACAACTAATTTGATAACACAAATTGAAAACATACGGGCGAAACAGTACAAACGATAGAGAAACGAGAACAGACAAAGCAGTCGCGGCCCGAACATAGCACCCGTAGGGCGTACGGGCAAAACAGGGAGGGGGTTAAATAAATATGAAATAAAACCTTTTAAATTTCCACGAACAAAAAAAAACTTGAACAATAAATTAATAAAAATCTTATTCACTTTGTAATTTAAAACAAAGACTCACAATGTTGTTTGATTTAAAATTAAGGTTATATATGGATCTTTAATATTACTTGTAATATAATGTGTTGAGATCATGTGATATTGCTTTTCAATTTCCTGTAATATGCAGGGGTTCATTTATTTAATAACTAAATATTTCAATGAAATGTATGAATTTTTTATTTAAATAAAGAGCTTAGTTTTCATAAATAGGGGTTACATAAAGGAAAGTAATAAGAGCTCTGAAGGGTGTGAAAATTACCTATATGAATAAAAATCCCTCTGAAGATAAGGATGAAGATCAGAACACATTCAAACGATGCCAGTAGATGAAGGCAACATGACTAAATCTTAGTGAGTTGGCTAGATGGCTTCGTTGACGAAAACAGGATCCATGATTTTAATAAGAAGTGGAACACGATTTTTGAGTCTGCTGCTAATCCATTGGCAATTGGTAAGAACGTACGGTACAAGTGCTATATCACGAAGACAAACGAGGTTTCGGTGCACTGAATTTGTCAAAGGCAGAATGCGATATGAAGAAATAGAGTTTTTGGTGTAAGGCATTGGATAACCCTCCTTACATTCCAGACCTTGCACCAAGTGACTTCCAACATTAGGAGATCAGCACTTCAGACCCAATGCTGAGATTCAGTAATTCGCCTTGACTTGGTTGCACAACTTTGACATTGATTTCTATAGGGCTAGTTTTGAAGCTTTGTTGTACCGATGGACAAATGCCTTGGTGAGTATGCTGACTATACTGAGAAATAATATTAACCTTGCCTTCCTACATTGTATAGATTTTTTTTTATTTCTGAAATAAACATTTACTTTGAATGGTATTGTTACCTTACTTTTTAAATTCTCTGCGTATATTGCTTGTGAATAGAAACAATACATAATATATAATTGAAATTTGCCTCAATCTTTCAAAAATAACAAAAAAATTAAGAAAAAAAACTTTCCTGTTTTAAATTGTATATAAATTAAATGTATATAATAAATTCGAGTTATATCAATATATTGAAAATAGTTATCTGAAGCATAATTTAATTAGGTAATATAAGCTATCATTTTAAGAAAAAGTGGAACATATTCATTATTTAACATTACAATTCAAAATTTATGGTTAAGATTAATTGTCTTCATGAGTAAATTAATTTAAGATTCAAATAGTTTTGTCTTAAAACTTAAATGTATTGCTTTCAAATTTCCTCTTGAATTTTACTAGATATGTTAGTAATGACACTCAATTATATGATTATTAAAACGTATTTGCTTTAAGAATAGTGTTAAAAATTTTAAATGATATTTACGAAATGCAAAGAGATTCTGTCACAAATGTTTTGTATTAGTAGTCTCATAACAGTTACTTATTTGACCATATTTTTAGGAAAAAATTATTTATACATGTATTTCTGATGCTATTTATCTCAGATTTGTCAGTTTGAGAACAATTCTGAAACTACCAATAGTAATCAAGCAAAACATATACATATATGTAGATAAATATTCATTTTTCACAATTTCCTACTGTCTGGCATATTAGATTCTAGCAAAGTATTAAATAAAAGGCTACCGAAATTCACAAATCCTTTTTTTTTAATTCCTTACATAGTTTCTCAACGTCAGCTAATGAATTTGGTTTGATCGATATCCGATTAAATCTCCGAAAGGGCGAAGAAAGAGACTTCTTAGAAGAGAGAAAAATTAGAACTCTTAGATTTGATAGATGAAAGGCAAACTAAGTTGAAAACTTTCATTTAAACAATAAATTATACACACAATAACTGCATTTTTTTATCGTCAAAGCGCTTTTCCCTCACTTCTATAGATGAATATTATCCAAAATATTTTCAGGAATAAATAAATCATACTTCCTTCTGGTTGGAAGTAGTTGAAAAATCTGTGGTATTTCTGAAAAATTCCAAGAATTTTCTGAACTCTAAGAAGAAAAATAAAACATTTTGATTCTCTCTTTATACTTTGTGTAAGTTTACATCGTTAGTTATTAATGTTTCTTTATACAGAAGTTGATAAAATTGCAATCATGAATGTTATAAGTTATTTCTTTTTAGTTTTATGTAACAAATGGCTGGGAATTTTAGAGCCGATATATTTTAGGATTAAAAAACTGAAGATGGGAGAAACCAATTTATTATTTATTCCCAAAAGATGTGCAACTTAATTTCAGATTTTTATAGTTATTAATTTATTTCTATAATGCCTGGCAAAATTGAGTTATAAACAACTAATTTTTAATTAAAATCAAAACTGATTAATCTTATACAAAAAGGAGATTTAGTGATGACTTTTAACCCCTATACAATTTCGATTTTTATTTACTTTTAAATATTTTGTTAATTAAACGTATTATATAAAAAGTTGCAATTATCTATATGATAATTTTTATGTATTTTGAGTATTTTTGAATGTTTTCTTCAGAATCGTGGTTGTCATTTCTCGAGAAATCTCTAAATTTTTAAACGTTTTAAGAATTTAAAAAAGAAATAAATTTTAAGTATGTTCAAAATAATTCTCGTAAAAAATAACTCGTAATGAGTTTTAAATTCACATTTTATTTCCTCAATTTTATTCAAATTCTGTTTTTACATCTAAAAACGTCATTTAAAATAAAACTGTAGCTATCCAACAATTACCTAGGTTTAACTAATACTCTTACATAAGTTTTAATACCTTGAATAAGTATTAAAATGTCTTTTTAAGAAATAAATAATAAATAAAAAAGTTGAATTTTTTATATATCATTTAGATCTCGATGATTTACTCAAATATATGAATCATTAAGGTAGTATATCTCAAGAAACATAAGAATTCACTTCGGCTAAGCCCATTTGAACATTTTGATTAGATTTCCTTAACCAAAGTAAAATTTTCAAAATATTCAACATTTTGACATTATACCAGATATTTTTTTCCACAACGAAACTGGTTATACAAAGAAAAATTTTATTCCTTTACTCTACTTAAGGCTATATAGTTACCTGCAAATGACAAAAATATCGATTGTTTTTATTTATTTATTTATCTATTTATTTATTTTGAGTTTTCTTGTGACCCATATAATTTGGAAGTTTGTTGCCAATTTTTAGATTTAATGACCAATTAGTTTTTTTTTAATATTTGATTTCTTCTGAGCTTAGGTTTTCGTTTCGGCTTCCTTTTAAAGCATTTTTTCATGCTTAAATTGAATTAATTGCAAATTTTTTTAGCCCAATGAACTCTTTTAGTGTGAAATGTGTGTGTGTGGTTATTAGCTTCAATACTAGAATCATTTTTGTTTGCTTATGGTTTGAGTTTATTGAATTCTCATAGTTATTTAATTAACACTGATCCACAAGACTAATATCTGTTTTTGCAAACAGTTCATATAACGTAGAAGGGTTTTCATAAACTCTCTCCTGTTGAGAAAATGCCTCGGCCAAAAGTCTCTCATGTTGCTATGAGAAATATTATTTCGATGACATGGAATACTACTGAAAATTATATACTCATAATAAAGTCAGCCCTTACCTGATCGTCCAATTAGATTTCAGAATACAAATATTGCACATAAAAATTAATATTTCCATTATGTACGAAACTACATTGTAGCAAACATTAAAGTACAATATTATATTTTAAAATCAAGAAAAACAAAAAAAACTCAAACATGTTAAACTATTTAATTATTTTAAACTGAAAAAATTAAATTTTATGTACAAACCTAGTGATTTTAGCTTGAGTTAATATCCTTATTATTTTGTACATATATACTTTGTGTTTCAAAACTTTCTTGAAAATATTATGTTATGGCTAAGCTGAATAATCTGTCGTCTTAACAAATGCTATAAATATTATGCAAAAACCTGTTTTGAATTAGAAAACTGTTTTCTGTCATATTAAATTAAAGAAGTGGTTTAATGTTTAACATGAGTCAGAAAATAACATATTGAAAAATTAGAGTTTTGCAGGCATTATGTTTTTTGATTCAAGCCTTTACAAACTTTAATATTTTTCTCCGATTTGTCAGTTTGAAAATGTTAGTGTTTTCATTTCCCTAAGCCTTTTCTGTTCAAGATACTTTTATATATATGTTTTATAATAGTTAATATATGGATTTAAATCTGAGACCACTGGTTATTTTTTTAAAACATTTTAAAGTTAATATTTTAAAAATTCTTGTTTTTTTTTCAGATTTAGTTATAGAAATAATTATTAAAAATCAACAAAAAAGTGGATTTTCAATTCCATGTTAACTTTTGTCCCTAACAGTGTAAGAAAAATAATTAAAAATAAAAAACACTGAGTATTTTATAAAAAAATTTTAAAATTTCAAAAATTCCTAATTTTTTAAAATTCTAAAAAAAAAATGGCTTTCCTAACTGACTTTTTACTTTCAGAATTAGCTTAATAATATAAAGGGAAAATGAAACATAAATCACTTTGATTATTACTGTCTCTAAAAAAATATTTATGAAAAAGGGTACACTGTAGCCTTAACAAAGAACTATTTTTCGAAAAAAATTAATGTTTTTGTAATCAGATCTCAAACAATTATTGTGTTGTGAATTAAAAAACGAACACTTCCTTTTCTTTTTTTCAAAACACTTAAAAATAAAATTTTCTCAAAATTGCATCTGAATTTGAAAGTTTCGTAAATAACTACGTACGAGATTTTTTAAAAAATCAGAGGCAATGCTTTCTTATATGCGTTTATAAAAAAATACACATTATTAAATTTTTAAAAATCTCGATAATGTAAAAGAACTAAAAAAACAGCTTTTCTGTGTACGTAGATTAAGGGAATTACTTCCGTAATATTATACTGGTTGTCATTTTCAGGATCTACCTTATAAATCCTATATAATAACGGCATTTTTCACTAAACAGCGAAAAAACCCTTCCTAACTTAAGAGTTTATCTTTGTCGTGAACAGCTGTAAGCTTATTTTTTCCTGTGAATTAACTTTCAATAAAAGAAAAAAAAACTAACATTTTTTCCCTCCCTTTTTCCCAGGAAAGTTCGAAAAATATCTTAAGATATTTTTCTACCACGTGTGCAAACAAAAGCTTTCATTCGGAACAAAGTGAATAGAAAAGAAAAGAATAAAGAAAAATAGTTCTAAAGAAGAAGAAAAAGCGGGGAAAAAAGAAACTTAATCCTGTTTTGGTGTGGGTCCAGTAACGTTAAAAAAAAAGCAGATTTTCATGATGCCATTCTTTAGTTGATGATAGCAAAAATAAGTTGTATGTCTCAAGAGTTTGGTAAATATCTATCCACTCCTAAAATTTCAAAAGGGTGGGATGAATGATAGGTTGTCCTAGAAAAGTTCTGAAAAATAGTGCTTTAGCGTTCTGTGAATGCGGCGACGCTGTCTTCGAGTTTGGCAGAAGATTCTGTTTGGGGATCATTTTGAGAAATACAAAGATATCGAGTAAAAATAAAGTTAAGGTTCCCATGGAGTACATTTTCTCAAGAATATATTCTCCAGAAATAT
This sequence comes from Trichonephila clavata, assembly GCA_019973975.1. Lineage (NCBI taxonomy): Eukaryota > Metazoa > Arthropoda > Arachnida > Araneae > Nephilidae > Trichonephila > Trichonephila clavata. The sequence continues at coordinate 121,524 of BMAO01017187.1, forward strand.
TCATTGAATGCAAAATTCATGAGGGAGATATGGATACCTCTTTATTCTATCTCACGACAACATATACATAAAAATATACATTTTTTGGATTTGGAACTAGCTGTCAGGAGTTCAGCATTTGTTTTATAATGTTTTTATTATAGTGCACGAACCTATGTGTGTAATACCTTCATGTGTTCTTTACATTATGTAATTAATAAAATTTCATTATTTTTTGAGAAATATTGATGGTTTATTTTAAATTTCAGATAAAATAAAATTCCTTTGATCATGATCAGCAACTTTTTCGTGATTTAACTTTGAATTTTTCTAAGAATATCTAAGGATAGAATTGTAATGATGGTTGGGCTTCCCCAGTCATCAGTATACGAGAGTTAGAAGGAAAACTAGTCATAATCAAAACAACATAGTTTATTTGCAATTCTCAATAACGACACAAATTCACCAACCTAAGTTAAGAAATGCACCAATTGGTAAATATATAGCAATAGCGAAGTAGAACGAAATACCTCCCACGAAAATAATTCGAGGTATAATAATAAATCGGATCACTTACACTTAGCCGTCCAGACAATAAACCTTCTTATATTTGAAGATAATTTTTAAAGTAATCCAATCCAAAACCAATCGAATCCAATTTAACAACTAATTGACCAAATCGTTACAATGTTAATATGAATCAAATAATCTACAAAGCTCTCTCGCCTAGATTTACGTTACCTTACGTTAATCTTCATTGCTATCCTTTAGATATTATAGCCTCTCTCTCTCTCTATCTCGTACCCGAAAGCTAATGCATAAATACACGACAAAATTTATATCTAATACTTAAATATCACGTCTTTTTCTTCTTGAGGAAATTTTCAATTAAAAATATTTAAAGAAAGTAATTCCTCAAGAGGATTATTAGGAAAAAAGCAAATAGACCGTTACAAAATAAAACCTGAAACAATACCAAAGGTTTATTAGCAGTACTGTAATACCCCTACTTAGCGCGAATCCGGAGTTACGCGATTTTTAAATATCGTCGATTAGAATTTTGTTTGAGAGCAAAACAATTCGATTACTCATTCCTCGCTTCCTGCTTGGCAAATACTATACATGTTTGAGTGTATTGCTTGGAATCGACAATGAACCATGGTAATTTATTTTGAGATATTTATTTCTAATTTACGGCGTATGTGTTTGTTATTGCATGTTATGATTGTTACATCGTGTTTGTTATATGCATAATTTCTATGTATGTTTGCAAGACGCTGTGTCAGCCAAACGAAGTAGAACCCAAAAAATGGAGTTTTTAAACCCAGTTGTCAGAAGTTCAAAAGACAGTTGGGAATTTGATATAAAGCCTTTATAATTGAAACTAGGGCACCAATTTTAGAAAATATAGACTCCAACGAAGAGCATATTTTTTCAATAAAACAAGGAATAAAAAAATATATCAACATGCTACGAGGAAATTTTGCGGGAGAAAAAAAACTTAGCGTTGGTAGGCTACTTTGTTAGATTTTATGAAACCGTCTACATCCAAATAACTTTGGTTTTCGATTTTGTATTTGAGTTATCTAAAATTTTATTAAACATTTTTTTTCTAAATTATTTTTTTTTTCGTCTCTGGCCCCAACTAAAAAAATTTATACATATTTATATGTTAAATTATACTCCGACTTACGCGAATTCGACTTCTGTGATTATCATTCAGTTCCACTTATCGCATAAGTTCGGGGTATTACTGAACTTGAAGGCTTTTCTCAGTAAAATATTGATTTCGTATTTTTCGAAACGTACTCAGGAGTATAAGTAGTAGTTGTATGTATTCATTATAGCTACTAAACTTTTTATTTAAATATTTCGTTTGTATATTTCTTAATGCTTCATAAAAATAAAGAGCCAAGCCTTTAATTAACACACTCTGTATAAATATTCATTCTTATCGAACAATGCAAATAGAAAATTTTATGTTTGAGCATGAAAATATGTTTTCATATCTCACACTTTGTTAATTAAATTTTAGAATTTGAAATTTGTTGATTTTCTTAAGAATTTTTCTTTTATCTATAGTTTCTTCTGAATTGTTTCCAAAGTTGGCTTTTATTTTAGTTATTTGAATTTTGACAATTTGAAAGCAGTCATTTTTTTTTCCACCGAAGTTTTTTGAGTGAGCAAAAAGTTAAAAAAAAAACCTGTAATTGCAATCTATTTTAATCTGTAATCTAAAAAACTGTTACCTGAGCAACTACGCACATGCATTCTTCATTATTCATTAACAAACATATTGAAAATCATCAGAATGAAATTAAAGCCATAATTAAGAAATATGGCTATGGTATTTCTCTTTTCAGTAAATAATTCTAATATAAATATTCCCAATACTAATGTGTGTTTGTACTTCTTTTTTGCTAAGACACATTAATATTTTTTGCTTAAGGAGACGGGAAATACAAAAAAGTTAAATTTATATAAAAAAAAATTATAGAATAAGTATTATAAAAGCAAATATATATAACATTAGTATCACCGCACTTAAACCTGATTATTTTTCTATCGTTTAAGTTCTTTTTATGTTGAGTAACCTTGTATTTTTAAAGGCTTTCTGCTTTATTTATAATCATTTTTCTTAGAAAGAAAGCAATTTAAATTTTTCTTAAAAGCCACAATATTTTGTATGAACCTTCTATCGTGTTTGAAAAAGAAATATATACGAGACATAATTTATTTCAATAGTTTATTTGAATTTCAAATGAAATTTATTTTGAATGTACTTTTCGAACAACATTGAACTGCAAACCGTTTATCTTAGACGATTAATAATGCAACTCAAAAACCTAAGTATCACATTTTTAATTTAATGTTTAGTTATAAGTAGGAATTTTTAAAATAAATAATTTTCCATTTTAAATTTCAATAGGAGGGATTTAAACATAAATAAATAAAAACAAAAATTTTAATAACTCAAACAATAATATTTCTAAGAGACATTTCAGCATGATATTAACAAAACTATGTTTTATATAATTAATTTTTGTGTAATTATACTGCAAACTAATATTTTCATTTTTCAATGCTAGCATTTGTGATTTCTTCTGAACTTTTAAGTATTTAGCTTCAAATATTAAGGCATCAAGATGATTTATTTTTTGATGGAATGGACATGTAAAATAAATTATACGATTTTTTTTTTCGTCATTCATGCAGAATCTCTTAAATTGTCAAATAGGGTCACTTTAATATGTGTTTCTATATAAATGCATTATAGCTTCATACATAATTTTCCCTTTTTTTATTTAGAAAATAATAATATAGCACATTTATTTATTTTTAAACCTAATGGCCCGATTTTCCATAAGCAAATGCTGGTAACTTTAAAATGTAATTATCACACTCAGGGCAAAGTTTAATCATGGATAATTTTAATACCCAAAGAGCATTGCTTTTGAAAAACAAATATTAATAGGTAGTTTCACGAAATAGGCTCAGTTATAAAGCAAATACTCTTGTAATTATTTAAAACGGATAATAGCATATCTAATACGCATTCAAAAAATATATTTTTAAAAAAATGATTTAGTGATTTATATCTACAGGTGCTATTAGTTTATATTTCCGTAAACAAATCCTCTCCATTAATGAAAGCTTCCAGAGCTTAATGAAAGCTACTATTATGCTACTGATTTATGCTGTCTTTAGGAAAGCCTCATTATCATTTGTAAGAGAGGGGTGGGTTGAGAAAGAGTTAGTTATTGCACATTATAAATCTCCGTGCTCTCCCCCTCTTCCCGTCAAGTAAGCGTTTGCCGCCAGATCACATCTTATTCATGTTTCTCCAATGTATTACGAGTTAGCAATTCTCGAGAGGCGTGTTTTCTTTCTCGCCGTACTTGATTTGTAAAAAGCTTTCAGGAGTATTTTTTATGCTGAAAAAGCTGTTTCTGTTTCTTTTTTTTTATCGCCTACGTTTTTCGCTATTTGGGACAGAGTCGGGAATTGTAAATTCTTTGTGTATGGGTATACAGCGACACTTTTTGGTGATGTAGCGTTTTATTTTATCTTTTCCCCTTACTTTGAAAAAAAAAAAGAAATGACGTTTTGAAGAATTGTTCGGTCAAAAGTCAATTGTAAAAATGAAAATGGGGCGTTGTGTTTTCTTTTCCGCTTTTCTTTGATTGTGATAATCTTAAGATCTATTTAAAGATTATAAGAGGAAAGGGAAAAAATCTTTTATTTTCTGTCATTGTTTTGGATTGTGTGGTCACTTTGATTGTTATAGAAATAGTTTTTCTAGGTATTTATACTGTAAGAAATATTTTTTTTTAGATTCGAAAATTTCTTTTTATTGATTTTTAAATGATTTGACAGTTTGTTATTGGAACAATTATCCTTTCAACATGCAAAATTAATTTCAAAACTAATAAAATTTCTCAAACTTATGACTGATTTTGAAATATGTCTTTTTTCATAATTCAAACGTTTAAATCAATCAAGTAAATTGAATAATTTTTACGTTTCTGGAATTTAAGAAACCCCTTAAAGTTTAATAAGAACAGTATTGTCTCCGACATTTTTCAAAATATATTTTTTATTGCTTGTGTAATGTGAAAAAAATAAATGCTTATTAATGTTTCACTATACAGTATCACGCAGGCTGTAGGGATAAACCTCGAAATTTTGAACCTTGATCAAGTGACGAGGATGACACCGGAGCTGACGTCCCCTCTCCGAATTTCCACACCAAGCCAAAGAGAGGGCTTTGAGCCTTGACAGATTTAACGAGCATCGGCCCTTTCTACACGTTGGGTTTTCAAGGGCATTGGAGCTCGGACCTCGAACTCAGGACACGCAGGCCACGTGATAACGTCTATGATGTCTAGGCTAGGGCGGTCATTGTAACAGAAAAACACAAAGCAAGTTTTGTTTTCTCATATTTTGTACATAAACTTTAAAAAATGCTTTAAATTTATTTGAATAAAATGAAATAATCAATTTTTTTTTCAAAATTAATGAAAAATATTAAGAATAAATGAACGGTATTTTTAATTACGAATAAACATTTAAAATTTGTATGATAATATAATTACCACTTTTATTAACATGACTTTATTGCGTGAGTTTTTAATTTGTTTTAAGTATATCTGCTAAATAAACTCCACGATTACTAAGAAAAAAAAATTGTATCACTTTTCACTATTTTATCAAATTGAGAACTACATTTTATATTTTCCTTTTTTCAATTATTAAAATAGAATATATCTGTGAAGAGAACACGTATGGTTATAGCTTTTGTTCTTATATTACTTTTATATGATTACCTGTAAATTTTCTAACTTAACTAGAAATGAAATTCTAAAAACTAGCACCAAATTAAACTTCTTTTTTTAGAACAAGTCTCGCAAAAACAAGCTATATTATCATCAACTGAGAGCTATGCTTTCTCTAAAAGTACTTTCAAAAGTTAGTATAGTAATGATAATAATAATAATAATAAGAGGGGAAACTTAATACCCTGTCATAAGTATCCAGTTCCTACCATTAAAGTAATACTGTTTTTGACGCCATGAGTTTTCCCTCTTGATCTTTTTTGCTTGTCGAAGTAATACCATTTTCCAAAGTAACCAATTTTCTTCTTCGTGATTTTCCATGATTGAAACCGCCCAGAAAATTGAGATCTCCCCTGTAAGGGGCATGTGTTCTCGTGTTCTTTGTCTGCGGTGGATCTTCAAAATATTTTAGTTTTTCTTTGCTACTTTCGTTCGGGCTTGAATAGGGAGGATTGAGTAACACGGGCAATTCAATCGAGTTAACGTCACGTGATCTTCATGGCATCATCTTCATCTTTCTCTCATCTGTGAAAACTCCTACCGGAGAAATGTGGATCGTGCACAGAATGTCATTGGGGACAAATGGTATTTCGTTAGAATTCAATCTCGTCCCTCTTCTCTTTCTTAGTCTTCATATTATTCTTTTGATGTCTTAAGGGTCTCGCGGGGTAACTTTATAAGAAAAAGATATATGCTTCTCTTTCAGAGCTCCTTCTTATCTTTAAAACTATTTCTTAAGTAAATATCCTGTATTATATTATCACACTTGGTTCTATGGTCTGAAAAGAGAATGAACAAATTTTAGACGCTACATGGTGTTTACTATGTACCTCATGTTCCCTCCCGGTGGTTGATAAGCTTTCCAAGTTGAAAAACCAAGTCCGTGCACCATAACAATTGTAAAACTATTCTAGAGCTTAAAAATGATAACAGCTGTATTCTTCTGGCGTTTCGCATTTTTTGCTTGATTTTCCTTGTTCCATATTGAAGGCTGTTATAATTTTGAAATGGCTGAGGTAAATCTGATATTCTGAACTATTTTTAAAATATTGAGTGACGTGATTACATTTTTAAGGAAATAAAAAAATATTTTTGGGACAAATAAGCATTAAACTTAATTTTCATATATATAAAAATAAGTAACCATAATAGGCAGTTTATAATTTTTTTAAATGAACAAAAAAGATACATAAAATTTGATTACATTGGTCTTTAATTTCATCTAGCAAACAGCTTGTATTTCCTTAGAAATTTTTGTGTAACCAATTCATAAAAAATTGTTTTTTATTCAAGAAATTATTCCAACTTGTTTGTCAGTTTAAGGAAATTCGTAGTATAAAATAACCCCTAAATAAATTTTAGAGTCTGAAAATTTAGAAAATTAGAAGAAGATTATAGATTGCACACATAATATGTATGCAATTTTTTCAACTCTCAATAGAATATATTAAGAGTTATAAATATTCCAATATAGTAGAAATATAACAAAGGTTCAAAAATTGTCAAGGTTTCCTTTTGGGAGACTTATTAAGATTGTCTCAATAGAATATATTAAGAGTTATAAATATTCCAATATAGCTTAGAAATATTCCAAAGGTCCAAAAATCGTCAAAGTTTCCTTTTTGAGACTTATTAAGATTGTCTCTACTCGTGCTATGAAAACTAATTGTAGTACCAAATCATGTGTTTCTAACCCATTCCAATCAAAACTAAATAAATCATGAAAAAATAATTAAAAAATTAACGTAAGAAAAGTGTACTATAAAAAATCTATACTGCAAATGAATTCACAGATTTATTTTTCGTAAAACTTCTAATAAAACTTTGTATTATATAAAATTTGTATAAAATTATTCCCTTATGTTGCATTTATATATATATATATATATATAAAGCTTATCTTCTCAATAGTTGCATATGTTGTTACGATATTGATACATATTTAAACAAAATTATTATTGCATGATTTCTGAATTGTAGTGGAACAAATTTCTTTATGTAACATTTTAAAATTATCTTGGTATTTAAAAAAAAATTTTTAGATTTATGTTTAAAAATAAATCTGAAATATTGTTGAAAATGTTGAAGAAGGACAGACACTAAAAATGAAATGCGCAAGCGAATTTATTTTAAATATATGCCTTAGGAAGCTTTTTATTTGATCAAAGTGCAAAAAAGAATTTAAATATTTGTCTCTAAATATGAAGTATTTATCTCTATTTCATTTTTAACTTTAATTAGTGTAATCATATTTTTAAACTTTTATTTTACATTTAACTAATATATATCTATTCCATTTTAGAACGACATATTTTAAACAATTTACATCAATAATTTTGTTTATTCATATAGAAAATAACATTATATAAAATGAGATTTTTTTTTAAATAGTAGAATTGTCTGTACATATTGTTTTCTAGAAATGCCAGCACTAAATTTGGGAATTAAATGTAAGCTTTTGTAGCCTTATTTTCTCCAACAACATAGCTCTTAACATTTTGAGATAGCTATAAAAATTTCAGTAAACTATAATACGAACTTTTCTAAAATTTTAGAGAATATAAAAAATTCTTAAGTGCACAAAAAAAATTTTTAGAAACATTGGGTATATTGCTAAAACATAATTATATATTACTAAAACAAAGCGAATTTTGAAGGCATAAGAAATATTTTGCAAACTTAGATCAAACACGTTAAAAAAAGTATATATTTGAGTTTAAGTGAATATTATTGATTTTCTAATACTTAGCTTTTTTCTTTTCATCATAACTCTAAAGCAGTTTTCTCTCTCTCTCTCTCTCTATCTTTTTTTTTTTTACTTAATATCGATATTTATGAGGCGATACAAAGCAAAACAGGCAACATTTATTCATTAAACTCCCTTTGATTAAGCTTCGATCACTTTAAACAATATTTTTGAAGCAATTTATTCTTCAATAATGCATTTTAGACACGCCGAAGAATAATTATTTACTAAAACAAGGAGCGACGCTATCTTTAAGATTAACTTTGCATTTTCTTATATAATTTCCATATGAAGCTTCCTGATGCGAAAAAGATTCTTATTACATTAAATTTTCTTTTTATGGGAATTTGTCAAGGAATAAATGAAGCAAAATTCAAAACTGTATTCATAAATAATGAACAATTTTACAATTTTTTTTATCAATATTCGAAAAAATTGAGCTTTTTCTAATTAAAATTATTTATGAGCATCAAATGTATTGAAAGACATTTTCTTCGGCACTTTTGAAGTAAATAAAATTTTAATTAAATTTACCTCATTCTTAAAAAGAAATTTTTATGATTAAATCAAAATAAAACATAACGAAATATATTTTTTTTAAAAAATAATACTAATATATTTATTACATTATTTTTAATAGTTGAAAGCTTTGAAAGTATTTTTTATTTATTAAATTCTGCTATGTTTAGTTTGTACTCGTGTAAGTTTGTAAATGCATCTCTTGCTTTAACGAGACGGTTTCGTTAATTTCGAAGTGCTCTTTGGAGAAAAATGATTACTAATAATTTGTTAGCTGTTCTTAAATAGCAAGAATGGGAGGTCTTAAGGGTTTTGAAAACTTTATACCTTTAGCGTGCATAATAATTACTATCATTTCCCTCAATCAGTTCGACAAAACGAAGAAAATTCGGCCCATATTCTAAAACCCTTAAAACGAAATTCTTGATTAATAGTTATTCAAGGTCTTTTACTGACTAGAAAGTGTTCTTTAATGTGTGTGGGGGGGGGGGGTGCCCTAAGAACACAAGGTTTCTCCGCAAAAGCGCCACGGTGGCTCTGTGAGCCACTTTGAGCCACCATTCTTGGAAGGAGCACCACGGAATTTTCTGAAAGTTTAAATTTATATTTATTCAGTCATAATTTGACTCAGGCAGGGCAGATCATATTTTTCAAAAAGAGAAAGGAAGCCAAGAGTCGAAAAAGTGTGAGGACTACTGGATTAGAGAAATGTGCAACGCACTTATAAATGCTTTATTAAGGACATGTACAATATATTGACACCGTTATTAAAGGCAAAACTCATTAATTCGATAAAAAAAATTTATTTTTCAACTTTAATTATCATTTGTTTTATTAATGTATTATATTAATTATTTAGCTTTATAATGAAATATTTTATTACTATTCTTTTTTTTTTTGTTATTTTCCAAAATGTATGCGGGAGTGATTTTTATTGCATACCGTCATCAACTTAATAGTTATTGTTATTGTAATTTACTACTGTTATTATTTAAAGTTTAAGAAATTTAATTAAAAACATATTTGTATAACGATTTCAATAAGAAAAGCTATGCATTTCTTTTGAAGTACACTCTTTACACAAAATTTTGTTTTCTTATTTTCTGCAAAAAAATATTCAAATTAAAATCCGAATAATTCAAATGATTTTCAATTTAATTATTCGATTACATTAAACTTGATATTAAAGTTCTTACATAAAATCTTTTTAAATCTTTATTAATACATAAGTATTTTAATGCGTTCATTTTGATGATATAGGACACTTAAAATGTGTTTTCCCCTTCATTTAGTAATCATATTCTAATCTTCATTACAGCTAATATTTTATTTACACTAAAAAAAAACCATATTTAAAAAAAAAAGTTGTAGATGCTTCTTTCATTTTTTAAAACTTCATTTTTTCCTATATGTTTTCTGTCTCTGTTTTTTATTTACTTACTAGAATAGCTTGCATTTTTAAAGTATTTTTTTCCTTAATTAAGACTCATGGTTTAAGTAAACGAACTTCATTCAATGCGTAAATATTAGCTAAATGAGAATTTAACCCTCTATCGTCTTTAATAATTTTTTTAGTTGTTGATCTAACGATAAACTAAAAATTAATTTTTAATACCATTAATATTTTTAAAAACTAGATTTTCTATTTTCGCTCTTATGGGTTTCTTTGCACTCTAACACCTATTTCACCGTTAATAAACTCACGAGTTAACATATTGTTAACTTAAGTGTGTTTATGATAAACTTATGTATGTTTGCATTTCTTAAACTTAATTTAGTTATACGTTATATGCAAGAATCTATGAAATACATTAAAAGCGTTGCAAAAAAAAGAGCAAAATGCAGATCAGTTAATATAGTGGATATTTTTGAAAAAAAAAGAGTTTTAACTCTTAAATTGTTAACTGTTTCATAGTCTTTTTTAAAAACAGAACAAAAAAATCTTTATAATTGAAAACTAAGAAAAAAAATGCAACATTTGGAAAAATCAGATAAAATAATACGGTTTTTTTTCCTCTTGTGTTCATAGAGAAAAACTAATTACATACACAATGAATGTATTTCATTCAACAATATCATCTAGTTTTCAACTTAAATAGTACTACATAAACTTAATAAAAAAGTGAAAATAAAAGCCAAAAATACTAAAATAATAATTATGTGTCTTAAATAATCACTTTTCTCAATAGTCTTCATTGAATAATTGTTTTATTTTCTTTTTCAAAATTATTAGATCTAAATCAATCAAACAAGGGGGCAAGTAACTTAATGCCATGTTTCCAAACTTTAATGCCACCATAACTTTTTTCCAAAGTCACTTAACTTTTATTGTTCCATTTTTGTTACACCTTTTCACTTTTGTTCTGGAGTAGAAAAGATAAAGAGTATATGGCAAAAAAAATAATAAATAAGCAAAGAATAAAAATGTCACTCAACTACTCATCGTTCGACACGAATTACTATCGTTCGAAGTAAATGATGATTGAGTGAGGTCACAACCTTGCGCAACCAATGCCCATCCGCTCTAGGAAGAACCATTTTGTGATTGAATTACAAAACATTCTTTACTCCGCGTCAATTTGTAGGCGGCCACTTATAAACCTTCCAGACAGCCACTCTTCACAGTAGAAGTCCGTTAACAATTTTCCCCCGGGAGACAAATTGCTGTGTCCCGAGTCCTTTCCGAAACATTTATCCCATAAATCCTCGACACCAGATCTTCCAAGATAGGAACAAAACCGAAGACATCATTCAAAAGTTTATCTCTCTTCGCTTGTTTTGGAAAATCGGGAACGAGGTTTCGCGCTCGACTCCGCCCTTTCATACCCAGTCGATATTCCAAATCCTTTTGTTTTCGATGCAATAAACATTTATTTAATCTATGGCGGCTGCTCGTAGAGTTCTGCAGAACAAATGGCTGGAGCAGGCTAGGGTGGAATCAGCGATGGAAGTTTTACCGATGACTGAAGACATTGCAGCTTTGTTTTGTAGAATGAAGCACTGCAAAGTGAGCCCAGGAGAGTTCTGATAACAGATCCTTTCACATAGAAAATTTTCCGCTGATAAAAGCTCGAATAGAAGTCGATTGTTAAAAGTAGTTTCGAACTATAGATGCGCGTGCGTGATATCACAGAAGTATTGTCGAAAGTTCCTTTTCCAATGTGATTAATTGCTTTCAAATGTTGTTTCTAAAGTACGAATCGCATGCATTTAGAATTTATCAAGCATAATCAATGAAGAGTTTTGAACTGAAAAAAGGATGTTATGCATGAATGAGTTTGTATTTGACAATGAATGATGCAAACAGTTACCCTTACTTATTCATGCAATCACACAGTTACAGTTAATCTTTATTGAAATAAATTCAAATATATATTTGTTTCCTTTTTCCAACGAGTTGTCTTTAATAATATTTCTGTTAATGCCTTAATTTTAAGTCTAGCTGAATTGCGATAACTATCTTTTCACACTTAATTAAACCTTTTCAACCATTGTATGTAATAAGCGCATTAGTAAAACCCTTAACTGCTACAGGCGTATATATACGTCTTTCTCAACCAGTGCGTTGATGGCGGTGTATCTGTGGGCGTCTGGACTGAAAATCTGTCCTCAATCCCATATCATGATATTCTGAGATGTTGGAACGACGTTTGTGTCAACCGGTGCGTTAAATGCCCCAGATGTATATATACGTCTCGTCGAAATACAATCCTTTTACTTGTGTTGCTATCAGTATAACTATGGCGAAGGCATTGGAATGCAATAAAATGACCTTCACGGTATTTGCGGAGGACTTACTTATTTCAGAGAAAATTTGCTTTCTTTTATTTATATGCCTTTTCTTTTCCCTCCAGTTTACAGCATACTCGCAGCTGTGTGAAAAACGGTGGCAGGGAACGAATCAAGTAACTTTTAATCAGCAGTTAAGAGGTTAATACGGTAAAAGATATTTTATATACGAAATTTCAAAATCAACTGATGCAACTTTAAGCAACTGAAAAGTTTAAGCTTAGAAAATATTGATTGTTCGGTTGTTGTTGTTTTTCTGAAAAAGAATAATTTGTTAAAATAATTCATACTGGTTTTGAATATATTTGAAGATTTCTTAATTTGCTAATTTACATTCATTTTATTATGCCGAGTCAAAAATCATTGTAAAAATTTAAAAAATACCTTATTAATTCAATAAAGTAAAAAAGCTATAAATCCTAAATTTAGTTAATATCATGGAAACTTTTTTAATTAAATATTTCGTTTACGAAAGAAGCCTGTGTTGGCACCCCTTCTCGTCACTAACACATCAAATAGGTTAGGCATTGATCCTCGACAGACTTAACGTGAATAATCTCCTTTAATTCGTCGGGTCTCTTCAGTGGCACCCGGAATCGAACCCACGATGCGCCGACCACGAGTTCGGGTCATAACCTCGGCCTCGTCGCTGATTCGAAGAAATAGTTTTTCAATTATAATTTACATGAAATTATAATTACATGTCGACAAATTTTTGGAATTTTCCAGATTGGTCAAAAATAAGGTAATAAATCGTGAATTTTTAGATCGCCTACCCTTTTTACAACTAATCCAAATGTATCAAGTATTCCACGTAAAAATATTTTTATTCTAAATTCACCATAACATCAGAATAATGATATATAATTAAGCTTCTTGAATTTATATTCATTATATGCTAATGATTATATTATATTCATTAGAATTCAAGTGTAATAATTAATTTCACAATGACAAACTAGATAATTTCTTGTTTGCTTGTAATATATTTTTTTATCGTTTCAGAAAAATGCCAAAATATCAAGAATGAGAAAGAAATTTCTCTTTTGTCTTATTTTAATGCTTATTTCTTTGGAAGATTAGGATAACTGATGCTTACTCTCCAAGTGAATCGATTCCACAGAAAGGAAATTAAAAGTTATATGCGTAGGAGTTTGAAATACGTGGGTGTGTATCTGTCTGGATTTAAAACCTTTACTATTCCATGTGTACCAAGAAATGCTTTTGCATGCATTATTCTCTTTATTAATTTTCATAATGCAAAGCCCTATTAATTACGCGTGACATTATTAAAATAATTCGTTTTCAGAAATTTATTTTGATTTCCCAGAATATAATAACACCCACTACATACCATAACATGTGTGGGATAATCAAAAATCTTTTTATGAGTTAATGAACTGGATGAAAATTTTATTATATTTGCATTAACTTTCTCATCTCACAAACGCTTTCATGCAGAGGCATGTAAAATTTATCAAGGTTGAAAAATTCTCATACTAGAATTATATGGAAGTTTAAAGAGAGAGTGACAGATCAGATGTCTTCCTCGTCGCTTTGACTGTGATTAAAAATAACGGGTCCCGTCGCCATTAGCCCTTGCGTTAACAAATTAACACTCATTCTAACAGCTAAAACATTTTTTCTATGGATACGATAAGGTTATCGATACGACTATGTGCTATATTGCTCCACTCTTCAAGAAGTACAATGTCTAAGACCTGGACAATAAGCGGAGGCGTTGGTTTTGCTAAATGAGTGCATTCCAAACACACCCTGGATCGGAATTAAGTCAGAAGAGCGTATTGCCTACACTATACAGTTTCACCTTCAAGCATGTTCTTTACAAGTTGAACTGTGTAAGATCATGCATTAAAAAAAAGAATCGTCTATACCTACTGCGTGAGTTACGTCATGAGGTCTCAGTTACCACGGATAGATATTTTGAGGACTTCAATTTGCCATTACGAATCATATACAAGTCCATACTTCCACCAATGCTAATTCTAGCTCATACTATCCACCCTCCTCTCTGTACTGTGATCTTCCACGAGTGAATGTGGAATTTTTTCTAGTGCCCTTTTCCCTCATAACAGAACATACCGGGTGTCACAATCAAGACTGAATCGGAACTCGTCAGTAAGCTTTTTTATAGCTGCAACCCTCTTAAGTAGACTGTATATAGCGTACGTTGTTAAATACCAGTAAGAACGGTAACCAGTAACAAATAAATGGGTGTGACTACAACCTTACAAACCTATACACAAACCGACTCGATCAAAAATGCCTTCCTTTGATTAAATGACGGTGTTTGTATTCTAACCTTAGACAGGACAATGGACATATTTCCATTGTTGCCCGGTGTCATATTGCTCGAAATTCCAAGTTTTTCGAAGATGTCCGGAAATAACATTTGAAGATTAAAATTATTCAGATCACCATCTTATTGAGGACAGGTCGAGAACGAGACTAGACCCCCTGTCAAGGCCCAGGTCCTGTGCCCGGGACAAATTGGCCCATGCCTTAAAACGTCCATGGTTGCATGGTATCATAAGGGCGAGTGAATATACGCCGTTGGTCTACGTACTTAAAGATCACCTTGATGAAGATTATTTTGGATTGCTTTGCTAAAATTCTATTTGTTGCAAATGGCAATTTTCTTGCATTCCACAGCCTTGAAACTTCTTTGAGTTTACCCGGACTTAAATTTCCTGAAAAATCACCAGATCATATTGATTTTGGTAAACCACACTGTTGTGGTATTTTCAAATCCCATTTTTCTCAAAACAAGGGCTGGACAAACAGTTGCTTGTGACAACTGAGACAGCGAAAGAAAAGCTTCTGCAAAATCACTATTTTAGCACGTATCTTTTTTTTTCTTTTTATTTTTCATTTTTGGTTTTTGATGTTATGAACCTTTATTTGTATATGAATTCTTTCTTTGTTTTCTGCTATACTTTAGATTATGAACATTTTGTTTTATATAACCTTTTAGTAGAAATATTTGCGTAAATTCGTTAAAGCCTTGGGCTTAGCTGACTTTTGTAAGCAATGTATTAAGGGAAACTTGAAAAAGTACTTCGCGTTTATTATTTAAAAGTTTAATTAAAATATTTTAAACTTTAATAACTGATATTAATACGAATGTAAAAACTCAAGTTTCCATTTTATTTTGCATTACAAACAAAAAAACATTTTTTATTCAATTAAAGATGAAGGTTATATTTATGTTTTGAGTTATAAATGAACTCGGTAAATATGTATAAGTTAAAACAAATAAAAATTTCCTGTTATATTTATGTAAACTTTTATTACATTATTACCCATTAAAAATTGATATTTTAAAGAAATATATATTAATGTTGTAGCACATAATATTGATCAAGAATAGAAATAAAATAAAACACATTTACTCATGATGTTATTATAGAATATAATTACTCATTACATCATCATAGAATATATTTACTCATTACATCATCATAGAATATATTTACTCATTACATCGTCATAGAATATATTTACTCATTACATCATCATAGAATATATTTATTCATTACTTATATTATAGAATATATTTACTGATTATTAACGTCTTTACTCTAATTATTTTTAATTCATTTCCTTCCATGACAATGAGTTATTACAAAAGTATAGTTTTTATTCAATGATATAATTTAATTTTTTGTATATTTTTTGCATAGTATCGATGCTCTTGGTTATATATATATATGTACTACTGTAGCTAAAAGACTTTATTCTGTCATGACTATAATTATCTTAGGTTTATAACTACTTTGTGTACATAAGTATGTTAAAGCTACTTCTAAAAAAACTTGATAAATGGTAATATTTCTACTATTTATATTGCTATTTTCCCATTATCAGTTACTGTACAAGCACGTGGAAATATTTGCATAAACGAACTTTTCTTAACAATAAGTTTTCATAAAAATTGATAAAATTTACATATACCAACAACTGTAAAATTCAATTCCTTCTAAAATGTTTTGATACATTATTTTAAGATTCAAGTTACAATCTTAGGTGAGAAAGTATTCCAGAAATCACTAGAAGCGAACTCAGCAATTTTTCAACACCAAAAACTTAAACTTTGGAACAACAGCACAAATGTCGGGTTTCATATATCTCACATTCCCAAAAAAAGAAATGCATTCCACGTTTTCCGTTTTACTTCCCAGTTTTACACTTAATAAATCATTCATGCTTAGATGGAACGAAGCGGGCCTATTGCCGAATTGTGCTTTACAAAATATGAATATCCATTAGGGAAAGCCCATCTTCCTCCTCCAGTGACATAAAATCAATTTTTATGAAGGGTGCCTTGTCACTTCGTGTTTGTCGGGTTAATGTCAACCTGACAGTGGAAAGAACATTGGGATACATTGCGCAGGGATGACGCCACGTTGCCCGCAAAGACGACAAACGACGACAAGGAAGCGGACGAAAATGATAATACCTCGCTGTCATGCAATGATTCTGTCGTTTAGAAACGAAAAAGGCTTTTATGTGGAAGAAAAATAGGCTGGGTGCTGATCGTCTTTTAAGAAGTGCTTTGAATTTTCCAAGATTACACTGCACGGGTGAGTGTGAGGAAAATAAATCAAATGTTTTAGGTGAGCAAAGCTTGATGAATTATTGTTTTCTAAAAGAGATTTCCGGGCGCTATTGTAGAAGCCTTGAAATATATAGGGGGATTAAAGCATGGTTGGGCACGGTAGAGTTTCAAATGGTTATGTAAAGAAGTTCTAGTGAAAGAGTTTTTATTTGGCGGAAGCTGTGAAAAAAAACACTGTGGTTTCATTGATATTTTATTTAGTCAAAGGAGTTCAATAAAAGAAAAAATATATAAACTTTCCCAGATTAATTTTAGTAAATTTAATCTTAAAAAAATTTTAGTAACTAACTTTGAATTATTCCTACAGAAAATTCTAATTGTTTTTAAGAATTAAGTTTATTTTTTTTGTATAATAAAGTTAAATAAAATTTTCTTTTTATAATGAATAAGGCAAAATAGTAAAGGTATGCAAAATTCTCCCTAACTTTTATATTTTTTTCATATAATGTTTTAACCACTAAAATTTTAAATATTACTAATTTTTTAAATTAGAAAAAAGAATTTATTTAAAAAAATTTTGGAAAATTTTTCGAGCATTTGTAGAAAATGAGTAAAAAATAAAGTGGATTTTACCATGATAAAAATAAAATAAGATAATAAGTTAAGTTTAATAGTTTTAATTTATATTATATTCCAAAAACAGAAGCAGAAAATTGTACAACAAATTGCTCAAATCAAAAATTGTGTGGGATCTTGTATTTTAAATAAAATGCACAACAATTTTTCGGGACTATTAGAACATAATATGGACAATGGTCATTTGAGAATTACTATATTAGTTAATAAGAATTATATTATCGGTTAAAAGAGCAAATATTTTCTTTAAATAAAACAGTTTTAACTATACTGAACCATAGGAAGTCATTATAATTATATACATTTTTATTTCACTAACAAAATTAAGTGGAAAGAATATATGCGAAATATAATACAAGACTCTCTGAATAGACAGAATTCTACAAGCAAAGCATGTTAAAGTATTTTTATAAAAAAGTTAGAACATTTCTACATTTAGTGTAAGTTTGTATTTTAATCTCTGTGGAAGATAGTACACAAAGAGATTTGGTATACCATAAATATTATTTTTAAGGGCTTTTTTGCATGCTGAATAAAATAACAAAAAAATCAATGTATTCGCATACCAGACAGTAGAAACAATACAAAATAACATACACGTTTTGGAATACTATTTAAAATTGAAGATTATCATAACATTGTTTGCAAAAATTACGAAACATTCTTGCCATGATTTTTTAAAGAGACTACTGCATTTTGTGCCTATACTTCTAATATCAAAAGTATTTACCATAAATCATATGATTCTAATGAATAACATGAATATCTAAAAATTCCCTCTGGTCGAAAATATATTCTAAATGATAATTTGTTTTTAACGTTCTAACCATATGGTGCTCCAATATAACTCAGAAATGAATTAATTTAGATAATAAAAATGTTATTTTAAAACGTTTTTAAAAGTATAAATATCTAATCGAAATGTTTCATTAGATTCCATTTAAATTTAGTAAGACTTTTTATTGTAAACTGAATCAAATCTCAAACAATTGCAAAATTTTATGTAAATAAACGCAATGATTTCAAAAGTTTTGAGTTATATTCTTTCATGCCGTTTCAAAAAGAATCTTAAGAAGAATTTACTGTTTAATTAGATAATGCTTCTTAATTTATTTTTATATTAGCCGTCGGTATAGTTAAGAATGAATAAAATTTTATCAACTGGCACAATTTTTAATGCTTATTTAAGAGGCATTAGAATATTGTATCCAAACCTATCTAAATTCCCTAAATAAACATTTTGAATTCTCTGCGTTTAAAGAGTAATAGTAAAAATGAACAAACTGAATCATCAAATATTTAATGCATTTTACAATCTCTAAGTTATTGAATATCATTAAAAACTCTATTGCAATCCATCTAATGATAAATATACTTTTTAAATATATTTTTTAAAGATCTAAATCCTTTTTAAATATTAAAAATGGTATTTTCTATCATTTAGAAAACAAAGACACATGATACTGTTAAACAAGCAAAAAAAATATTATTTTAAAACACCTGAACATAAAACTTTGATTTATTAGGTAAGTGAGTGAGATTTATATTAGAGTTGCACTTCTAAGGCAATACTAGGGCTATTGGTGACGGACCTAATAATTTTGAACGGTCAAGTGATGAGGACAACATCTGAGCTGGCACGCCATCTCCAAACTACTATGTCACGCCAACAGGAGGACTTTGAATCTCGACAGATTTAACATGCATCAGCCCTCTCTACATGGCCTGTCTTCAGTGGCGCCAAACATTTTTTGGTATAAACAAATGAAAAGCGAGTGCCAAATTTAAAAATAAATGAAAGTATTACTTTCCCTAAAAATTGACCAGTGGGCAGTGCATTATTTAAACTTTTGCTGCTGTCAATATAAATTTCAATTTTTATTTCGGTTTTTCCTTTTCTAATATAAATTTAATTATTTTTGACTTAATTCAATTTTTAGATATCGTAGTTAGTTCCAACAAAAGAATTTACTTGCATGTAAATATCTTTAGCTATTTCTGTTATATCTGTGTACACTTAACCCGAGAGAGCGCGCATACTCGATACTAACATTAGCAGTCACTCGGGGTGACTGTATCACCCCAATACTTTTTTTGTAATTATATTTATCGTACACGATAAGAATCGTAATTCCTGTGAATAATTTAATTAAGACAAAGTATACTTACTTTTAAAGATTTTTTTAATTTTGCTTTGATAATTTGAAAAAAATCCAATCAAACAGAACGAAAATGTTAAAAATATACATGACTTTAATAAAAGACCCAAATCACAGGCATTTTTCGCTAACATTACAGGAATGATATTTGCAGGCAAAACTGTCATGTTTTATTCTATTTATTGTAGGTTTTTTTTATCTTTGATGATCGACAAATAAAATGATGAACTTTTTCTTCCTTGAGTTTCTTTGGCAGGGCGCATTGTGTCTTGTGGTTTTCTCGTGGTTTCATATCTTTCTTGATGCAGTTTTTTAGGTAGCATTTGCAAAATCTTCCTTCGACTCAAACGTTTCATATTCATCGTCTTCCTCAAATTTACTTTCGCTGTCACGATTAATATCTATAATCTCATGAGATTTTTCAATTGCTTGATCAGTTTCAACTTCATCCAATAGAGATCATAGAAGCCCATTTCTTTTTTTAACACGCTTTTATAAGTTTCACTTGCATGTAACGGAATCTTAGAACTCGATTTTTACCCACTAAAAAGGATCGGATTCATTCGAAATTTCGCACACTTGTCAAGGACCGATGACAATACAATAATTTCATAATTTTGTTCCATTGACCTTTTCAGGATCGTCAGGAATAAGGTTAATCAGATTTGGTGACAATTCCATATACTTTTTCAAGATTTGGCGACTAATTTCATACATCATTTCCAGATTTGGCGACTAATTTCAGATTTAGCGACTAAAAGAATAAGGTGTAACCCTAAAGAGAGTGTTTTGAATTTAAAGCTAACTATATGCATGTATAAAATACACTTGCGGTTAATAGAAAGAAAACAAACAAAAAAAGTGTTCTGTATCTGAGAAAGGGAGGGTGGGTGTGTGTTAGCAGTTTCAAACCATAGTATAAACATTTTTCTGAAAATTAAAATTTTAAAAAAAAGGCTCGTGCATGAGAAAAAAATAGTTTATATTCTGACTGCTATATAAATATTTTTTTTTATTTTTATGAAGCTATACACTTGGAAGTGATGATACGAATTAACATTATAGAAATACGTTAAAAATGGGATAATTTGATTGACACTTAATATTACTATGTTTTTTTCACTCGCTTGAATGTCTATCTGGGTGGAATTTTGTAATTGATTTTAAACTGTGTGACTTTCCGTTGAGTTAGAGACTTGAAATTTGGACCATAGCTCAAAATTGGATCATAGTGCATAAATATGTGAAAAAAGAAAAAAAGAAAGAAAATTGGAATTTTATACTTTTTATGGTACATTAAAATATTTTTTAATTTGAACCTTTTCTACTTAACACACTTTTAATTGTTTGACCTGATCTTTTGAGACGGAACCTAATATAACGATACGGGTTTCATCCGAGGCCCCGTAAACGGAGAGAATAAATACACAACAACAACACTTCAGACCCTTTAATAAAAAATTAATTGAAGAGCAAGACTAATTCCAGCAGCCACGTAATTCCGGCTCCAAATAAAACTCAAGGATAAGTCAACAATGAATAAATGATAGTTCACAAAACTAAAAAAAAAACACGCTTTTATTGTAGTTCGAACTAAAAAATGAAAAATAAATTATAGTTTGAAAAAAACAAAAAAACACGCTTTTATACTGAATCGAACTAAAAATTGAAAAATAATTCTTAATAAAGAATAAAATGATTAACGAGAAAATGAATGTCATTGAGGTAAAAGCGTGGGGTGTTCTATAAATATATCGATTGTTATAATTTCTAACTTCTATTCCGAAAAGCTGAATTAGTGTAAAAATGTAGTACAAAGCACCCCACGCTTTTACCACTATGACATTCATTTTCTCGTTAATCATTTTATTCTTTATTAAGAATTATTTTTCAATTTTTAGTTCGATTCAGTATAAAAGCGTGTTTTTTAGTTTTTTTCAAACTATAATTTATTTAATGTTCTGTTCATTTACATTTATAAACCATGATGAGCCGTACCACACAGTACTCAAAACCACTAAGTCATTCACTGAGGGAAAATGTAGCCAGTTTATAAAAAAATATTTGGCAAAAAAAGTAGTCGCGAGGTTACTCAGTATGACCAAGTATCTTAAAATTGCAAAAAACGTTTGCCACTCCGAAAAAAAGGGAGATATGTGACATATACATGTTAGATCCATGAAGACAGTAATATAGGAGGATACTGAGTAGGTTATTGGTAACAAACAAACACACAGCTTTCTTAGAATTAAGAAATTTCATGAGCCTCGGGTGATGCTGTTCTCCGCACGACCGCTCCCGGGGAAAAGAAAAAAATATTCACTTAAAAAATTTTTTATCCTATGCCCATCTCCGACTTTTCGGTCATAAGTCGACGAGCAGCCCAATACAATGTAGAACGATAAAAATATTCTTCAAAGGCACAGTCAACAACATTCAAAGAAATACAATTTAAAATAATAAGGCATGCATGGGCATAAAAGGTAAGGCATCATAATCATGGGTACTCAGTCATGAGTACATCAAGGTGACATAGTGGGCAGGAATTTGAATATGCCATTCCCCTTCTATATAGGTAATCCTTCAAAATGTCATGAAAAGTCTAAAATAGGCCACGCTGACAGCTCTAGTTAAGGAACCAGAAATTCATGTTGACTTTATTTTATAATATGTGTGTGTATGTGTGTGTGTGTTTTAACTTTGATATTCTGTTACATTTCAAGTATTAAATTGATTACCCACTTCTTATTGAAGAACATATGGCCCTAAGCAGAACTTTTATCCCCGACCATTAATTTTTAATACCCTCGTATTGTCATGCTTTTCTTTCAAATATATCTCTTCAATAAGAAGTGTACTTGAGAAATATCTGCTTAAGTGGAACCATCCATTTATATTTAACGCGTGTCCGTTTCTCACTTAGAACCAGATGCCGAAATGTTTTCGTTGAATAAAAATCGTTTTTACCAAATGGCTTGATGTTAACTCGGAAACACGACATATATATATATTCAGAAAGTAACCCTTATTTCTTCCCTGAAGCCATCTCTATATACAGGCTGTAAAGTTTTCATCTGATAGTGTGGTATATAAAACGTTTTACATGCAACCAATATTAAGAAGAACCTAGTTGCGTCGTTTAGGATCTGTTCTTGGCCAACATATATCTGCCCTCTCATTTCCAATTACATTGCAATGAATTTGGATTCACTGCAAAGCAGTTCTTTATATTCAACAATTTATCCATTTTCTCCCTGCATTTCCTGAAAATATCGCATTCTCAGTTATTGGGAGTTGTTAAGGTCATAATTGCCGCCTTTTAATTAACAAAAAAAAAGAAATTTTTTTTGACGCTGCTCTATCTAGTCTATGGCTGAAGAAATGGAAGCTATATATATATATTTCGTCTTCAAAGTTCTTCAAAATATTTGTCAATATCAAAAAATAGTGTAAAGTCTGTAAAGAAAATTCCAGCTTCAACATTCATTAAAAACTGGATAGTACATAAAAAATGGTGATTTTTGTGAAATATGTATCATTCCTTAAATGCATTAATCTAATATAGGAACAGATAGATTGAAATTCATAATTTAATCTTTATCATAATTACATTCCACATTTGATAAACCACTCACGGGTGTATATTTTTATTTTTATAAATAAGATATTTTTTTATATTTAATATATAAGTTTATTTTTGCATCATAACATGTTTCCTCACCTTAAGAACGTCAAGCAATTTCAAAGGGAAAAAAATTCTTGAAAGAAAAACTTTTTCCCCCCACACACATACAATATTCATTTTACAATTACATTACGCGCATGATTGTCAGCTTATAGCATGTCATTTTCTCACCACGATCTTTTGTTATTCCCTTTAAAACTTGAAGTGTGAAAATCCTTTAATCCTCCTAACAATCGAGATGAAGCTAATTACAAGCCTTTTGCCAACTTGGTTGACATACATGAGGGGAAAAAAGTTGCATGTGTTTCACTAAATCCCCATTTATCTTCGTAAAGTTGAGAAAGGAGTAATTAGGTTTGTATTTCCAACTTTTATGACGGGAAGGCGGGATTATCTAGAGAGCAGCTTACTATGAAATAAAGAGCGTGTTGTCAAAGATTGTTACTTTTGAGATTCTATGTTTAGTAATATAATGACTGCTTTCCTTTTTTTGCACTCCTAAACTAAAAAATATATATAATTGTATTGGGCAATTTTTTTTTTCATTCTATTTGCAGCAGTATTTAGGTTTTTAATCCTCGGAATCAAACCTGATTAGAGAAGCTTACTAAAAATATTTGTGTTTAATCTTTTTTAATTTTTTTTTAAACTAATCTAAGTGTCTCTTATACTAGAAATATTTATAATAATGTTTCCAATTTGTCTCTGTCTTGAAATTAATTAATATAATATTCAATTCTTTCTATGATCATTTTTCCTTTCGTGAGTCTGTTTCTTTGATCAAAATCAAAAGTTTTAAAATCTTTGGAAATGAAGAAATTTCAGTACATATACACACGCATTTAAATAAATATAAATATCAATTTAGAATTTCTCAGAAACAGCTTGTTTCACTGTTACACGATTTATCATAAAAATTATATAGTATTGACTCCATTATATACACATTAGCTATTACCCACTCACTTCCTTGGATATTTCATTATGTTTTAAGGCTAAATATTGTTTTATTCTCTTATCTTATTTATTTATTCTTATCTAAGTCCTAGCATTATGTCTTCGATTGTTTTGAAAAACATTCTTATAGTTCTCAACTCCTGATTTAAAAAATGCAGCAACTGAATTCTTAAAAGGGAAATATATTTATCTTTTGTGCCCCCATGAACCACTTCCTTTGGGTTGATTTTTCAAATCACATTTTAAGTGGACTTCTACTCATCAAAAGAAACACACTTACCAAATTTCAGGTCTGTAGGTGTAATTGTTTAAAAAGGTATTTTTGTTTATAACGCCTCGCCCTTGGAAGTCAATTTTCTCAAAACCCTTTCTTAGACTGGACAAATACAACATGCCTACAAATTTCATGTCTGTAAGTCTAATATTTCCGGAGATCTCTTGATGTATGAGGGAGCGAATAAGTTTAGTGTTTTTTTTCTATATATATACACTGCTTGACAATGCTAAAGAACATTTACGGTTTTCGCAATAATTAAGAATAAACTAAGATCGAAGAAATTAAACTAAGTACATATTTAGAAAGGAAGATGCGTATTTATTGTAGTGCTAAATTGTACAAATATTGCCAAACTAAAGAATTAAAAACTTAAAAATAAAAAAAGCTACTCAGATAATTTTCAAACAGACATAAAAAAATTCTCTTCAGGTTAGAATAATGCAAACATGAGTTTTTTAGTAAGTTGTTTGTTGACCATGGACATTAATGCACATTTGCATCTGTTCTCCATGCTTCTTCACGAAACTATCGAGAAGTCTGTGGGGGATATTTTCAAATTCCTCTCTTAAGGAGGCTTTGAGCGCTTGCACTGTTCAGGAAGGATGGTTCTTTGTGCAACACATCTGTCAAGAGCATCCTAGGCATGTTCAATAGGATTTAGGTTAAGAGAGTACGCAGGCCACTGCTTACGGAGAATATTTTCACTTTGCAGCGTGTTCGATACCTCAATGCTTCTGTGTGGCCACACATTGGACCTATAGCTCCCCTAAAAATATGAACGTGATCCAGAATAATCTCTCTCCAATACCATTGCGATGTAACGCATCCTCGCTCAAAGATGTAAAGTGGTGTTCTGCCATTGTGCATGATACCTGCCCACACCATCACGCCTGGGCCATACCGATCACGTTCACAAACACACTTTTGTGCATTACGTGTTCCAAGCTCCCTCCACAGTAATTGGTGGCCATAATCACTTGTCACGTTGAAACGAGATTCGTAGAACATCACTCTAGACCAATTTTGGTGATCCCAGCCAACATGTTTCTTACACCAGCTTAATCTATCTCGTCGATGGCGTGGTTAAAGTGGGATGCAATCAACAGGTTTCCGTTCGCACAATTGATTTACTCGCCGTGAGATGGTTCTTGCTGAAACATGCGGGCCGGTAACAGTTTTAAGAATTGCAGCTGCCCGACCAGGTGTAAAATTTCTTTTCCTTTTTGCCACGAGAGCAACATAATTATCCTCTAACGGTGTGGTGTTCCTACCTTGACCTTCGGCATGATTTTGCCAAGCATTCATTCATTTGGTTCAACTACCACTTTTCTTTCCCTCTTTATATTTTTGTCCACAGAGACTAGCTTTGTGGACAAAAAAATATGAAGGAGGAACTGTGGTACTCAGCGACTTTCTTTAATCGCGAGATGACACTCTTTTATACACCCATTGCAGCAGCTACAGTAGTGATACTTTGACCTGCTTCCAGTCGTCCAACTGCTCGTCTACGATCGTTGTCACTCAAATGAGGTCTTCCTGACATTTTGCTTTTAATTATTGCAAGAAACAAGCAGAATTTCAAAGAAGAAACTTTTATAACATCCAGCACTATTTTCGTCAAACAGTAAGCAACATGAATTGTCATATGAATCATGAGCTTGTATACATTGTCTTTTATACAGATAACGTGTCCTGGTCTGCCATGCTCTCTGAGCTTGAATTTACTTTAATTGGTCAGCTGTCTGATATATATATTGTCACGTAGAAAGAAACAAGACGATGTTATCCAATACAAGATTTATTTTGTCGTAGTGTTTTACACGGGCAACACCACAACTGAAGACCTATCCAGCTGCAGAACTTTTATAAACCTGGTGGAGTGTTCTAGAATAATCCAGGGGAAAGATTAAGATAAATTCAATTTACATAATTTGCAAATGTCCATAATAATAAAAAACGAAAGTCATGTGATTAAATTTAACAAACAAGTTCCGGGGAGGCTCGAACCCGAGCCACCTGCATGGCATAGCAGTGCTCTAACCATTCGGCCACTCAGAGCGTATCAGTTTGCGACAATATATAAAGAAAGATTATGGTTATACGTTCTATAAAAAAAAGATCTTAATCCAACTCATTTTAGAATTCATTTATCAAATCATTTCAGAATTTTTTGTGTATTGTATAATGTGATATTATATTACACTAAATAATATCAATAACACTTTTGACGTATTTCCTTAAAACAGATTCATTATAATTGTAGAATGCATTTGCATCAAAGACATCTCATTACACAATTAGTTTTGACGAAACTGCATCAGGTAATTTCTGCTAAAAAAATATTAAAAGCATCTTCCACAATTCGAATACCCGGAAGAATTAATTTTATCAACGAGATTATATCTTGAAGTTAATGAATATACGTACGAAATAGGAATTTACATCTATTTTATCCCATTAAAATTTTCATCTTGATCCAGATTTGGCTATTAAAAAATAAATAATGCGTTGACAAGACTAATCAGCTTGAGATTCAAAATATGCCTCTAGCAATCTTAAATGTATTCAGATCCGATGCAAACATATAACAGGCTTCAGGGACAAAGAGTTAAAGTTTTCCTTGAGAATTTTACTTGTCAAAATGTGGGAAAATTGACAAGAAAAAGAACTCGATTGTTAATTAACATATATTTAGCAGATTTTGATAAATTGGGCCGATTTGGAATTATTCTTTTTAAACAAATGTTTGAACAGTTTTACCTGGTAATTGCGGAAAACATTTCTTATAAAATGAATTCCTTTAGGATGTAATTAGTCAAAAATAATCATTAGAAGAGATTCATTTTCGAAGCAAAGAATTCTAGCTATCGATTCAATGAAACATGAGACTTTAAATGTTATAATGTAAACTTTTGTTTAACTCAAAGTTTCTAAACTTTATGTAGGCTCGGAATGTAGAAGAGAAACTAATTCTGTGTCATTAATGTAAACGTGTTTACAATGAAACAAATTCTTTTCAAAGTTAAAGTATTGAATTATTTTCATGTTTTATTTTCCTTTTCCATTTTGCAAGAAATTTTAGCTATTTGTAATAATATACTATAGTCTTAGGAAAATAATTCATGTATATTTAGTTCCCTTTAACGTATTTTAAGAAGATTTCTCATTGTTGATTTTAAAAAATTTATAATCGTTTAACATTTAAAGCAACATTTTTTATAAAAAGTAAAATATTGATGCGTATTTTTTTAAAAAGAAAAGCTGAATATGTAAGAAATTCAGCCTCCATTCAAGTTGGTTCATTTTTGAAATGATGTATTTGATCATAATTTTGTTGGCAAAGTATTAAAATATATCATTATATTCTATTTCGGTAAAGGAAAATGGAATACTCATATTTTATAAAATTTTCTTAGAGTTTAAGCGGATTTCACCTCTTCAATGAATCATCACTGTTAAACGGGATATATTTTCTAAATTATGACATTCTGTACATTGTTGAGCAAAATTAAATGTTTTCTTTATCAAACGAATTTTTTTTAAAAAAATTATTAAACATTTTTACAAATGTGAAAGAAAATATTTATATTAAGCTAAAAATATCCAAATTTAAAACTTTTATCAAATTTCGAATGTTTTAGAGAAATGTAAGGAATATTTACAACCGAAGCCATTGATATGTATACCTTTTTGAACTATCAATATCCTTTCAGGATACAAAATTTTCTTAAGACGCTCTGGTTTGACACTTACAACAAATAAATTTATGCGAATAATCAATCATTTTTCAAAAAGTAGTCTTATATATATATATTTACAAGGAGTCTATTTTACAGCCTCGGCACATATTTTGGGAAATTCTGATTTAACTAAGATATAAGTTGAATTGTTTTTATCTTTAGTTTTTCTTAACTTGGTACATTTGAAGAAAACCATTAATTATAGAACTATCCTTCTCAGTTGAAACATTAATAAATATCCCTCCCCTCTTTTTTTTAATTCTTACTCTCAGAGCACTTGATACTCTTGTCTCTCTCTTGGGACTTATTCTTTTTTTCTATTTTCGTTTAACCTTTTAACTGGTTTGCCCATACACTGTACGGTTTACCTAAAGCTAGCCGCAACTGGTTTGACGGAAGGCGCATGGGCAAACCAGTACTCATATTTTCTTCTTTTTCTTATCTTTGATTTGCTCAAATTTTTATTTCTTATAGTGAGATTATTAAATTTGTATATGGTACTGAAATACTTCTCATCTGGTATTTTCTTTGTGGTGAAGGCGGGAATTTTTCATTGAAGGCAGGAATTTAGGTTCTTGAAAATGATTGAGAAATGGGATCGGTAGGGAAAGGGATTATTTGTTACTTGGGAAGAAATGAAAATGGAAAATAATACAATAGAGGCCGATAGTATCACTATCTCGATTGCAATGTAAGACTTAGTATTACACTCAAACTGTGTGTGCAATTATATATATGCAATCACACACAAAATACTCAACTGTTTGCTGTCTATACATAGCTAAGACATCTATACCGGGTTTAAACCAAAAATTTTGAAAAATTTATATTATTTTCAGAGTTACGATTAATTGAACTAATAAAAAAAACCGGGGGAGTCTTTTGTTAAAATTTGACTATCCCGTTCAAACATTTTAGTTCAATACATGTACAGAAGTCTTAGCTATATATAATCAAAATATAATTATTATAGAAGCCTTTTCATCAAAGGAGAAGGCTTCGAAAATATGTCATTATTTCATTTGTTTCCACCCAAAAAATTGCATTCAATATTTTTTTTTTTTTTTTTTTTTTTTTTTGCCATGGTATTCGTAAAATAATTTTGTGTGTGTATTCTAATTCAATTGACACTAGATATTAAAAAAATATCAAATTAAACGCTTTTATAAAATTCCAATTTCAAACGTAAGTCTTAACCTTAAGAAAACATCTATAAAGTGTAGATATCCAAGATTAAATAGCATTCAATTTTTTTGAATAAAAATTTAGTTTATTTTCATGACTATTCTACTATTTTATCCTTTTCTTCCTTAATTTTTAACTTACAAACTAAAGAAAAAAAATTTATAAACGTCTACTACATTTTTCCGACAGCTATAAACTGATTAACAAACTCTGCCCGATCTATTTAAGAGAGTGATACACTACATCTATTTACGGAACTTCCCGCGAAAGTTTTCCAAGTAGGAAAAAGAACAGGACACGACATTTCTTTCCAAACGAACCACACCCTCTTGCTATGAAAATAAGCAAGCGACACTTTCGTTTCGATGAAAGTCCATTCAAGCAGAATTGTTCGACGATCCCCGAGTCATTGTTTTAATACTTGAGTGAGCATTTACCGAATGAACCACTTTCCATTCACCTAATGACGAAGAGATATTCCATCCACCATTATCGATCTCCTGCAAGGAATTACATTAGCCTGTCCATCCAAATGGTCTCAACAAGGTAATGGATGGATGCAAATGAAATCACTTTAAACAACAATACTGAATTTGCCTAAGTACTCCTTTTAAGTAGAGGGTTGATTTGGCAGGATGAGCGTGATGTCACTCCGGAAATTGACAATTTTGTACAGAAGACATAGTTTTGAAGCTGTGTTTTAGAATTTTCTGTGTTAAACGAGTGTTTTCAATCTCATTCATTTTGGCAGCGGAAATTGTATCATAAAACAAACAAAACTTTCCTCTCGGATTACAAGCCTAATTTCTAACCTGGGATTTCTGTTCAAGCCTAACTGTTCATAAATTAAACAAAATATGGTGAACAAGAAATACGGCTTAGATAAAAATTGAAATATTTGGGAAGTGTTTTTCAATACGATTCTGGATCAAGAGTGAAAACCTTGTGATCTGGTTAATCTGATCACAAGATCATAAAAATACAGCCATCCTCAACAAAAGAAAGAAAAAAATTCATAAAATTAATATTTTAAACATTTTTAGTGTTTATTTTATTTGTAACTTTTTTTCTATGTAAAAAAATTAATATGTTTCAAAAAAATAAATAAGAAAAACTAAATTATACTGCATAATCCTGTTACGTTGCCGATCATATTGAAAACCATAACATAATATCTGTTTTACTGGGTTTTATTTTTCTTTTTTGTTGCTACAATTTTTGTTTTAGTAACTATTAAACTTCATTTTACTATTTGAGTGAACTAGTATCTGATAAAATATATTCTGCATAGCAATTGATCTGTATTCATATAATGTAAATTACAGCTATTGATGTTGATTTGCTTAGTTCCAGGAAGCCTTGACTGAAGCAACTCGCAGTATGAAGAAAACAGAGGATCTCTAGGTGATTGAGTTCCCTTATTTGAAAGGTTAGGGTGCACATACTGTTCTGAAGTGAAAAAGGAATTTTCAAACTGGTCACTTGTCCTTTACGGGCGATCCAAAGTAGAAGAACTTAACTCTCGGACGATTTTAGTACAGTAAACAAAACGGAGGACATTATTCAATTAGACCGAAGAGCAACCATCCAATTATCATGAGTGAGATTAATCTTAGCTATTGCAGCGTGTAGAAATTTATTCATGTAAAGTTGCGCGTGACAAAGAAATCAGCCCGATTCCGAGTACTATTATTACTGACTCCTTTTCAAAAGTAAACACTGCGCGAGTGTCGAGAGACATTGAAACAAGACGAAACAAATCAAGGGCACCTGCAATAGTTGCTGGCTACAGCGGACGTGGTTAGAGCGGACACATAACATTTCGTGGTCTGAGCGGACACTTTGAAACTCGTTGTGGTTAGAGCGAACACATTTTTCCCCATCTTAGAACAGATTCTATTACCGAATTACAAGGATAAATACATTTTTGCCAACCAAATTTAATTACTTGAATTAAATTGTTAAGGTATTATAGTGCGAATACATTTTAATCATAGCGAAATGTAATAAAAATAAAAACTTTCAGAAAATATTTAAAATTCAATAGTAACAATATAATGAAGGGTATGAACGAATATGGAAAACTGTATTTTAGAGTCAAATAAATATTAGAATAGGTGCAATTGTCATAAAATTAATTAGTCTCAATAATGTAAGTAAAAATAAATACTAGAAGTAAAATACAAGATACAAGTAAATAAAAGAAAAAGAAATACAAGTAAATAAATACTAACTAACCTTTATTATAAAGGCATAAATATCATTTACCTTTGGAATTAGTCCAACCTAATTAAAAAAACTTAAAAGATTTTAGACATAGTATTTATCCTTGTAATTCGTTAATCGAATCTGTTCTAAGATGGAGAAAAAATATGTCCGCTCAGGCCACGAAATGTTATGTGTCCGTTCTAACCACGTCCGCTGTAGCCACGCTACCCCTGCAATTGCAAGTGAATCTCCGATCTATCAATATGATCCAGACAAAGAGGTGAGCAAGTTGGGGAAGCATAGAGATTCACCTCCCCCTCAAAAATGCTAAAATGCAGAAATCTGCAGGGAAGATCATGCTGTGCGTTTTTTGAGCTTGACAAGCAATCATCCTAATAGACTACCTAGAGAAGGTATAGCCACAAAAGACGTCCATCTTCTTGTCGAAAATGCACGGGCTCACTCATTTTGAGGTGGATTGAGGAGTTAAAACGATGTTACACCATATCCTCTCTATTTTCCCAATACCGTCCCAAGTGACTTTTTCCTTTTCTTAAAATCCCCCCAAAATCATTCAAACATCGAGGAGTAAGAGATTGGATAACGCAAATGTGTGACATCATTCAAGAAGGTTTCGGTGCTATGTGCTGAATTTTTAAATGACAGACTTCGAAATGTTTTGAAAACGCTGAGAGGATTGCATAAATCTAAAAGGTAACTGTGCAGAGAAGTTTTAAAAATAATAACTAAAATTTTCTACCTCGATTATTTTTAGTAGAAATAAAAAAATTATATACCCCTTAATATATATATATATAATGACTTCTTCTAACTCTCTATAACTTTACCCGTTAAATTATTTCCTAGTTCTTTCACCCAAGACTGTTATAATCTTAATCTAATTACTCGCGCGCATAATCTTAATCGTAATCTAATTGCTCGCGCGCATAATCTTAATCGTAATCTAATTGCTCACGCGCATAATCTTAATCTTAATCTAATTGCTCGCGCGCATTTGCATCCAATCATGACTCCTGTTACAAAAGAGTCGTACGGCCTTCACCGCCAGTCTAAAAACTCGGAGCAGACGGTTACGTTTGCTTTTTCTTCGCTCTTGTCATCATGTAGTGTGCTGCAGTAGTGTTTGTGTATTGTGTTGTGTGTGTATGTCTATTTGTCAGTACGTCCATCTAAATGTCTTCCATGTTAAATGTTTAATAAAGAAGAATAACTGTTCGACGACTGCTTCCTCCATAATAATGAACAGGCATCATCAACCCGCATAAATAGTAACCTTATACGAAAAAACCAACACCGGCCACGCTGTGAAAAATCCTTTACTAAATCCGACAACATCTATTATTATATATATATATATATATATTTGCTCCTCACCCCCCGCCCCCTTGTGTTTATAGTGTTAGGCGAAATCCTAAAGATTATAATGGATATATCCTATCATTCAATTATTAAATATGAAACAAGTATGTACCAAAACATTTGAAAATGCTTAGATCATTGCTTTAATAAAAGAACAAAAAATAAATAATTGTGAGTGAGTGAGTGATTTTGGGGTTTATTGGCGCAAGAGCCGATTTCGGCTATACTGCGCCAAACATTTGTTTTAATATCTGTGGTCTAGACGGGAAGAGAGAAAGAAAGAACAAACTGAATGACAAGTAAGAGGGTCGAAAATAGAAAAGGATCACTAGGGTACCCCGGGTTCGTGAAGCCCGTGTTTACCAAAGACAGTAAACCCCGTGGGAAAAGGAAAAGATCACTAGGGCACCTCGGGATTGTGACACCCGTACTCACCTAAAGAATGTGAGCTCCCTGAGGGGAAATAATTGTGAGATACAGCGATCAAACAAGTTTCAAACCTTGAACATTAGAAAAACCTTAGTAAAGCAAATTTATTAATTCGGAAAGATTATCAAAATTAGGATTAATTAATATCAATTAAAATTATATTTGTAATGTTAAGAAATTTATTTTCATACTTTTTCTAAGGAATAATAATATTATTCTAATTATGTTTTATGATATATATATGATATCTAAAAATTATATACAAAAAATTACATAACAAAAACTATGTGTAACAATTTTGGATGCGTTTTTATAGACTAATTTCTATTCTAGATATATTTTTCCTTTTTTTTTTTTTATTTTATAAACCTAAGGAAGAAATTCTCCGAAGGAAAATTTTATTTAAAATGGAAGTACTTCAAATTCTGCCAGGAGAAATTTCTTTCGTTCATAAAATTCTAAATGATAAACTTCCCTTTTCTCATTACTCAATTTTTGAAACCTCAAGTGCACATCCACTTTACATAAATGAGCATTTTTGAAAAGAATGTTAGCAAATTTCATAGTATATACTCACCAGTTTTAGCGACGAATAAATATTATAACAAAAAGATATGCGGGACACTCTTCAAGAAATGAATACTGTAATTTTAGGGGAATATTACAGTTTTGCAACATAATTAGATATATATACGTTCGCTTTATCTACAGTTTGCTTTTTTAAAACTTTAAAATAAATGTTACTCTCTAAAAGTCCCAAAAAGTTATCAAAATGCTGAGAGTTCTATATTAAAATATTTGTTTATAAGACAGAAAATATGTAGATATTCTGCAGGATAAACTTTTTAATAATTCACCCTTTTAAATAAGAACGTCATTCCTAAGAGCAGCATTAATATTATATAACGAAAATGAGTTGGCACGCTACGGAGTTGAATTATTCATAAAGTTTGTTGTAAGACTTAGATAAATGACTCACTACACTTTTTTTAAACTGAGCTTATTTGAAGAAATTATGTTAACAAAACTGTACACTAGGTATGAAATTTCCTTTAGTTTTGTATGTACGAAATTTTTGTGTAAAGAAATTTTAAAAAATGCTTGATAATAACAAAGATCAATTATTTTCTGAAGAATTATTTTTATTTAAGCATTGATGTGAGTTTTATTTTTTATTGCATTTAAGTATTAGAACTGTCTTCATTTTTTCATTATTTTTTGTTAGCTGATATTTTTCCTGAAACAATTACTTTTCTGCTAATTAGGAAAGTATCAAAACCTTTAGACTTAAAAACTCCTATAATCTAAAATTTCGTTTGAAGAAAAAATTTATTCTTCATTTCCAATTGTGTAAAAAAAGGAGCTGCCACTCACAGTTTTTTTTTTAAACACTTCTATTTTTATATTTAAATGGGGTTTTATAGATCATGTTTCAAGATTTTATGTGAATTTACGCAAAATGTTTAATCTGAGGATTAACAAAAAATCATTTCGAAGTATATATGTGTGTGTATGTGTGTTATGAACGGCTTATCTTAAGGAATTGAAATACACTTTCTCCTTAAAAGTTATCTTCAAGATTCAACACACAACCACCAAACTTTAAATCTAAGACATTTACTCAAAAATATAACTAATTAATTACAAATAAAAAATTAGTAATAATTTTAAAACTATAATTTATGATAAATTTAAGTGTAAAAATTCTTAGAGTAAGTAATTTTTATTTACCTACATTTGAACCCTAATAATTTCAGTAGGTAAATATAAAATTTATCTTGATTAACGAATACGTAATTTCTATTGCTTCCCATTAAAAGAATTTAGAACTTCTATTTCGAAACATTAAATATCATAAATGTCTGAAATAACTACCTATAGAGCAAGGTTGGCAGTCTTTGCATGTCTCAAACATATATGTTAATAAAATTATAATCATATATATATATATATATGAAGAAAAGATGTAATATTGTTGAAATTTCTCAAGAACAAGGCTTTGTTTTAAATTTTAACCTTAAAAATTTGAACCGATAGGTAAAATATTAGTTTTTGGTTTGAGAATAAAATAATTTAAACGAGTTAAATAATATTAATAAACAATAAACTTGTTGGAGAAAAACTATTAAAAAGTTTTAAAAATTATGGATTAAAATTTGATGCAGAAAAAGGTCTTATCTGACTTAAATAAAATGTTGAAGTGGCTATTTCAAGCCAGTTTAAAAAGTGAAAGATAAAAGCAGGCTAAAGCAGACGATTTTTATAGACGTTTTACTGCATTTCAAATAAAAAAAAACCCGGCAAAATAAAGAAGTTTCATGATTTCTTATCCCTCAAAAAAATAAGTCCATTATTTGATTATGGATATTTTTTTCATCAATATCTTGTCAATTATTCCAATCAATATCACATTTTTTTCAAAATCAAAAAAATTAAACTTTTTTAAAGTCTTCTCCACATTTTTATAACATATTTGGAGATAACTATTTTTCATCGTAAAATAATTTTTAAGGCTTGAGGTATACTTGAGCATATTTTTAAACACTTTTTTTTTTCACCAAACGGGGTTTTTTTTCCTTTTCCTTAACTTTTACAACAGACTTCTATGACAATTTAGTTGTTAATGCTTAAATATTTTATTTAATAATATTCTTGAAATAAGTAGACTTTCCCTTTTAAATAATTTCATAGTTCAAAAAAATATATACTCACAGTTGACGAATTCAAGTAGAGTTGAGTTGTCTGCTTCTCCATTCGCCATTCAACTTTTGAGTTGTTTCCATCACGAGTGCATTCTGGTAACGAATCCGACGCATCCAATCTTAAGGCCACAAATACACACAAAAGAATCCAAATCCAGACCTTTTCAAGAACCTCCATCTCAACTTTTAGATTTCTTTCCCGGAACGAATTGAACCTTATCAAATATCAATCAAATTTTTAAATCAAAAATAAGTGAAAGAAATTCGCTGAAGATGAATATATTTTTGATTTTTAATCAAAAATGCCCTTAAACGTAAATATTAAATTAGTTTTTAAATTCTGAGATATACAGGTGTCAGTTCCTTCAAAATTCGGTTAGATTCTTAAAATAACATTTTCAACTCTCTTTCGATTTTTTTTATTCCAATTCAGTCCCCAAATTGAATAACAAGCGAACAAAAACTAAAAGTCCAGAATTTTTCTACGCAGAAACTTGAAAGATGAAAGAGCCGTGAGAACAGTTCTGTCGGCAGGCAAACGTAGTCGGTGTTTCCCGTTCGAAATCCCGGCTGCGAATGATTCTTCTCCCAGATATTCCGGGAATAAGGAAATCTGCACCCGCCCACCTCTATCCTACTTTCGCTGGTTTCGGGTTTTCCGGAATCGGGGAATGAACGCTCAGTGCGTTCTGGGAGTGTTGGAAAATTAAAAGAGGTAAAAAAATGATATTTACGTGCAACACTTTCTTTTAATTTTAATTTGTTTGAATGTTATGTATTTCATGTTGTTTTTACCTATAGTCTTCAAGTATAAAGCACAGAGCTGTGATGTTATTTTCAAAATAAGAAAAAGGGTTCCGATACTAGTATACCCTTATAATTATATAAACTATATATATATATATATATATGAACCATATTGCCATACATAAATCCTATTGTCATATACAAACCATTTGTTTCGTAAAACATAAACCATGTTTCTGTTACTATGCAGGGGGGAAAATAGGTATTAAAATTAACAGAAACCAACACATTAAAATACACTATTTTCAATAGCAAAATATGTCAACAAACTACTGATTTTTTTACTCAGAGCTTCCAATGAGTCTTCTTTCTTAACTTCAAGCAATAAAAGCCTTAAGGTGGAAAGTCTCATGATGTTGTTATTTTGGGATTACTAATATTTATAGTACTTTGAAAAACACTATACGCGATTGCTTAAAGCATTTTTAAAAATTGCTAAAATATAGCTTCATAAAAGCATTGTTGCTTGGAAAGTGCAGAGATACTAAATAATTTAAATTGTAAGAACAAGTAGAGAGAATAAAAAGAGTGGGAGAGAACATCATAAAAGAATGCTTTAACGTTATTTTAGGTAAAAAATTGAATCAAAAGTAGAACATTTCGAACAGTTTAAATTTCACATGTAGACTTTTATACTTTAAATCAGGGGTGTCAAACTCACGGCCCACAAAGAACATTTTTGCAGCCCGGCCAATATACCAGCACACAATAATATGTTATAAATAATAAGCCTATGCAGAATAAAAAATAAAACATGTAGAATTCGCTAAGCACCTTTTTAAATTATACTCTTCTTTTTTGTTGTTATTAAAAAAAATGTGTACATTTATTTTGCATAAACCACAATCAGGTAAATTCGGAATTTAAGCAAAAATAATATCTAAAATATTTTATAAGTTAGATTACTGAATTTTTGACAGATGAAAAATGTTGAAATTATTTTGAAAAATACAAACAAAGTACCTTAAGAAAAATTGGTTAAATGTGCAACTGTTAAATAATTAACAGCAATTTGTTGTTGAAGAAAAGCGGAAAATGGCGATTCTATTAAATTATAAGATATCCTGCTAAATAATTAACAGTATTTTGCTGTAAAAACAGCTGATTGGCATAAATTTTAGTCAAAGTGCAATAATATGGGGATAAGTTCTCCAACTATAGCTTTGTGCGAATTGATGCATGTAACAGAAAATTATTGAATTTTAATTTTTTTGAAAGACAAATTTTGTTTGTTTGCTTGGATTTTCTCAATAAATATAGACTTAATATCCAACTATATGCAAATGGAGGTGATCGAGTTTCAGTGCTGCTCAAATTTGAAGGAAAAATTCCTTCAAATGGGTGCCTAAATTTTACAAATTTATTACCAACCAGGTTTGAAAATGCTCGAAAATTCGAATGCAAAATTATTTCCATGTTTGGAAGTACTTATCGATGCAAGCAATTATTTTCAGTTATGAAAGGAAATAAGTCTCCTGTTAGAGATAGTTTTAATTAAGCTCACCTTGTGTCAGTTTTGAAAGTAATCACTGTAAACAAAATTTTTCCCGAAATAAGAAAGATAGTAAGAGAGAAACGATGTCAAGTGTCAGGACGTAAAAATTGAACTTATATAGTTCTTTTATATATGTTCATTGTAACGCATTAATCGAAATAAACCTACTTTTCTAGGAATATTGATTTTTCTGCGGGCCATCTAAACCTTAACCTTGTTTGCTTGGCCCAAGTTGGCCTTTGACACCCTTGCTTTATATAGAATCTTTAAGGCAGTATAATTTACCAAGTGTGAATTATTATCAGCGCTAAGTACTCTCTCTATGTACATAGTCATTTCAGAATGAATTATTCACTGTCTTAGTCGAGATAGGGCTTGAAAATACACAGAATTCTAAATTAATTTAGCATAATTTATTTTTAATTAATACAGATTTTATGATAATAGATTTATTTTAAAAATTTTATGTATGGGTGTTCTTGCAGCGACAGAATTGTAGATTCTGGATTGGATTTAACAAAATAAACATTATGGAATAACTGTACCAAGATGAGAGGTCATTATCTTAAATTAATATCCAATGTTTTTACGACATGGGAGCTATTGTACTGCAATATGTTGTAGCGGTACCATCTATATAAGCCAGTAACTACCTCCGCTCCACGGTGATCATTTTGGTGTAGTGGATAAGTTACTCGGCTTCGGATCCAAAGGTACCTGGTTCTATCCTAAAGGATAAGCGCGCCCCTTCATTGGTGACCCTGGCTGAACTCAGAAAGACGCAACGTTCTGAACTGTCGTGGCGCCATCTACCTGCAAGCAAAGTCGTCGAACCCTCTCGACGCAGCAAAGTCGCCGGACCCACTCGGCGCAGCAAAGTCGTCTCACATATGACGCAATCAACAAAGTCGTCTCATATATGACGCAATCAACAAAGTCGTCTCACATATGACGCAATCAACAAAGCCGTCACAACTCATGACGCAGCAGCAAAAAACGCGCTTGATTAAACAAATACATCGTTCATTCGCCCTCCACCGACTCACTGGTTAGGTGTATGTAGCGGTACCATCTATATAAGCCAGTAACTACCTCCGCACCACGGTGATCATTTTGGTGTGTAATGGATAAGTTACTCGGCTTCGGATCCGAAGGTACCTGGTTCTATCCTACAGGATAAGCGCGCTACCTCAATGTATTTGAAATCAGTAGATAGTTATACAAAACTAATTAATTCGTGATTAAAAGTTCAATAATTAAAAATAAAAACATGACTTTTTGTTTTTGTTTCAAGTTTTAAAGGATTTATTATTAATTCCCCAATATATCATGAAATATTATCAGTTTATAAAACTGCGTAAATTATTGTTTTCAAAATAAATGTAAAAAAGGTTAGGTAAAGGTTTCGAATTGTAATGTGCACTGCTTTCCAATGATATATTAAAAGCTTAGATCACTATCACTCTTTTTTTATAGTCATGAAAGACTTTTTAATGGATAGCTAATGATTAAGAAGAATGTGTCTCTCATATTTTTAACATTACACCCTTGTTAAAATTTTAGTCTTTTTTTGAAACATTACAACAGACGCCGATATTTTACACGTTCGTCTTTAAAGAATTGGGACACGAATTTATAATTCTCGAATTCTATCACCAAAAATTCGCATTCTTAAAATCAGTCGTAAAATCAGTTGATAAGTAGAACTAACATTTAAAACTCCATTTAACAGGACTCCCAGGGTGTTCTCCCTCAAAATTGGGGTGGAACCGAGCCAAATCGTACTGTCACCTGCATGGTGCTCAAAGCTAGCGACAGGCGTACAATATAGCCCGATGCCATGATGAATTTCGTGGGCCTCGATCTGACTACGTCAGACAGGTGGCATTAGCAACAACATTTAAAAAAAAGAAATTTTTAAACATAATGTATGTTTGCGCCTTCGAACTTAATTGGCGACTTCAGGGTTGCCAGAATAAACATATGTAACGCGCCATTG
This sequence comes from Trichonephila clavata, assembly GCA_019973975.1. Lineage (NCBI taxonomy): Eukaryota > Metazoa > Arthropoda > Arachnida > Araneae > Nephilidae > Trichonephila > Trichonephila clavata. Next base: position 162,131 of record BMAO01017187.1, read on the forward strand.
AATTATGGGACGATAACGCCGATGAACGGATTGAATGAAGAGAAAAAAAAGCATGAAGCTTTGGGCAGTGCACTTTAAAGCGATATATCCTCTTAAAACCTGTAAATAGTCTTTAATGTTGGTGTGTGTGAGTGTAGTGCTGTGAAGTTATGTTTAGTCACCAATAAACTTATTCGTATACCAAGGGCTCTTCATTTACCAGATAGAACATTAAAATCAACGTTACAGTCCTCTTGCTTTCCATTGAATTCTCGATGAAACAATGTATGTTTTAGTGTTTTCAACTTAAATGAATCTTGTTTGAATAAGATTTCAATTGGGCTTGTATATTATGTCCTAATGCACACCTAACTACTCAAAATAAAAATTAATTACGTTTCTATCTTTCTACCACCGATGATGCTGGACAATATAGTAGTGATTAAATGGTTAAGTTCCCCCACGCAGGAAAATAAAATAACACGCTGTAAACCGTGAAGTCTGAGCACGTCTTGAGACTGGGTCACTAGCATTAAATACTCATACAACCCCTAATAAATAAATATGTGTGATTCATAATCTCACAAACCGACTCTACCGACTACAACCTTTCATCTAAATGATGACGTGTGGTGTATGTTTGATAGAAGGCCAGGTATAGACACAAATGACGAACAGCATATGCCCAGGAATAACATTTGACGATTTAAGTTATTCAGATCATGATATTTGCCAAGTCAAGTTGAAAACGAGACCGAGGGTCTGGTCCCAGACCCAGTAAACCCATACCTTGAGACGTCCCTGGCATAAACAAAAGTCTATTAAAAATTTATCTCTTTATGATTTTCAGAAAGTTTATCCACAAAAACCGATACTATTTACTGCGTTCAAATTGGGACGCAATCTATGTCCGTTCTGGATAGAGATTTGAAATTTACAAAACTGCATTTGATGAGCACGTTTTGCAGCGTACGAAAAATATATAGCACCTACAGATATAAATAATAAAAAATTTTATTTGTAAATTATGCAGGAGAATTATATTAAATATTGTATACGGAATATGTCAGTTTAAAAATATTTATAAAACTTTATTCCTAAATAAATTATAGTTTTAAAAAACTAAAAAACTCCCTTTTATAGTTAATCGAGCTAAGTTGTAACTTAATCTTTTAGTCGCCAAATCTGGAATTAGTCACCAAATCTGGAAATGGGATCTGAAATTAGTCACCAGATGCGGGATGGGATCTGAAAATGGGGATTCGTTAATTATGATCCTGATCAGGACAATGGAACAAAATTATTGAATTTTTGTATTATCATTGGTCCTGGACAAGCGAGCAAAATTTCGAATTAATCTGACCTTTTAAAAAGGGTAAAAATGGAGTTCAAAGATTCCGTTACATGCAAGTGAAGCTTATAAAAGATTGTTAAAAAAATCATTCAAATTCATAAAAAAATTTTCTAGTTACTGTAAAAGCTTGATAACTAACTTGACTTTCAATAGGCAAAATTTACATTTATTGAAATATGAGTTACTTTGCTAACTTGTTAATAATAGCTATATTTAGTCTGAAAACACTTTTAATAACAATTTAATTTAAATCATTGCTCAGAAAGAAAAAACTGTATCGCAAAGTACATTTCATTTGAAAAGAAACTGTGAATCTTTATATATTTATTTATTTTTTATTTGCATGTAGTATTATATAAAATCAAATAAAAAGAGAAATGTGATTCTTGCTTTTTAAAATTATTTACTTTAAATCTAGTATCACATAAGTCCAAATACATTGTTAATTATTCAGCACGGAGCAAAATTTAATTCGGATTTTTATTTACAAATATTAGTTAAAACACACATCTAAATAAACTTATTTAAATTCTACTTAACTGCTCTAAAATCTTTCATTTCCTTTTCATGGTGTTTATAAAATGATAACATTAAAAAATTAAAATTACCTTTTATCTTTATAAACATAAATTTAATTTTTTAATAAATTCATTTTAAAATTATAGACTTTTAACAAACAGTTTGCATATTAAGTTTCTAAAATTTTGCTTAAGGCGTTTTAGTAAAAATAATAAAAGAAAATTTATCAGTGTGAATACTGATATTTTTATCTATCTAAAATTACTTTTTGAATAAATAAGACCAACGAATGTATTTCAAGAAATTTAAAATAACTTGGAAACTTAAATTTTATTTGTTGTTGTTGTTTCTTATCCCACTTGACCGACAGAAACATCTAGATCAAGTCCATGAACCCGTGCGTTTTTAAGCAATCAAGAACTGTAGTTGGACTTCAGAACAGCTGGCTCTTATGGCATCCAATGCAAGCAAAGATGTGGACAGGAGCGGCTTGGTTCACATTGCATTTCGGACAAGAAGGGTAAACTTTAACACCATCCACATGCCGTTGAGCTCGAGTATGTCCACTCCGTAGTCTAGCAAGAGTAGTTTCATCTGGCCTACTGCTTGTCCCAAGTAAAGCAGCACCAGTGTGATTTCCTTCATACCATTCATGTACGGGGGCCTGCCTTCAAGAGGAACTGATATCTTGTTTGACCCGAGTAACAATTTCTGAAAAAGTAAGGCAGCCACCATGTGTTGAATCTTTATGGCTGCCCTCGCGGGCCAAACCATCTTCAATCCCATTCCCATAGACATTCACGTGCGATGGTACCAACTGAAAAAATCTTAATATTAGCATTCAAGCTATTTAATAACTGTATAATACTCGTTGTCGTTCTGTCATCATGCCTCCACCATTCAGATAGATGCTGAATAGAGCTTCGGCTATCACTCAATATCCAAATATCTGTGTTGACACTCTCAGTATAGCAAAACTTCAAAGCCTCCTCAGTAACTAAGAGTTCTGCCCGAAATACTGAGCAGAAGTCAGGATTTCTCTTGCAGATCCTAATACCATTCCCCTTTTTGATGAAAATTCTACTTCCCGCAACAGTGCCTACTCCCATGCTGCCATCAGTATAGATCTTTAATGCATCACACTGGACTTTATGAATAGTCTTCAAAGCAAGCTGCCTAAGATACTCTGGATGATGAGTGCTCTTGTTAGTGTGTGAGGATAATTCGGTGTTTTAAAAAAGACCCGTTCATAGAACGACGCAGCAACATCCACAGAGAGGGCCAGAGAGGCATACTCTATTGCATTATGTAACCATCCCTCGCTTTCAGCATAGCTAAGTGGACTTTCTCTCTTAAGGCGACGATTGTTGTGCCAACTGCGCACAAAACAAGAGGTTCTATGCTGATCTCCATAACTGATGAGCTTGGCAAAATATTTAGCCAACAAGAATCTGCTTCGTAATTTGAGAGGCTGCAAGTCAGCTTCATACAAAACAATATCCCTCGGGCAGCTGTTGCGGTGACCTGTTATGACTCTGGGAGCAGAGAGTTGTACCCTTTCTAGTTTATCAAGGTGGCTAAAAGAGGCAAGCTGATAGACCTGTACACCATATTCACGGATAGTTCGAATGAGAACAATATATGCATTTCGAAGAATCCGAGCATCCGCTCCCCAATCTCTGCCAGAAATATATTTTAAAACTTTCAATCTCTGTTTGCCTCTTCAAACCAAATTGTTTATATGAGCATGACCAAGAATTTCCTGATGTAGGATGAATCCCAGATATTTTGGATGCTTTTCACAGTTCAGTCGACTACCCAGTGAATAAATATCAGGCTCATAGTTGTGAAGATGCCTGTTGGTGGTAACAATACTTGATACAGACTTTGATGTATTAAAAAGGATTTTGTTATCTGCAGCAACCTTTTCCAGCCGAAGGAGAAAAGAGTTAATTTTGTTCTGAGAACTAATTAAACTTGTACTGCTGCTCCAGATTATTATGTCATCAGCATATAATCCCGTACAGTGTTCAGAATTTGCATCAGTCTCTATTTCGGCTATAAATAATGAAAACAAAGTGGGACTCAGTACAGATCCTTGGGGCTGTACAGATCCTACAAACCATTACTCAATCTAAATTTTCCCGATACGGTGTTTTTAAACTTAACTCTAATATATCTGGCCCTTAAGAAGTCAGAAAAGCCAAGACAGAATTCTCCCCCTGATTTTGAATGTGCTGTAAAGTTTGCAAACGAGTTTGTATTTCCAGACCCTGTCGAAGGCTTTCGATAGATCAAGAAAGGCAGCAACTGTGTGATTGGTGGGTCTGAGATTATGGGCATCCCTAACCTTCTGGCTAAAATATAAGACCTGATCCATAGTGCAGTGACCTTTCCTAAAACCAAACTGGTCGGGAGGTATTAAGTTGTTTTGGTCAAGAAAAGTAGAAAGTCTACGCAGGACAATCCTCTCCATGCGTTTGCACGAGATGCTGGTAAGAGCGATTGAACTATAACTGTTGGAGTCATTAGCCGGTTTGTCCTGTTTTCTAATGGGGATGATGAGGGCTTTCCAATGCCTAGGGAGTTTTCCAGCGTTCCAAGAAGCATTAAAAATATCAAGGAGAAAACGTCTGCCCAGTTGACTCAAGTGGACTAACATTTGACCATGTATTCCATCCATGCCAGGCGATTTGTTAAAATCCAATTTCTGGAAAGCAATTTCCAGATCCATCATTGCAAAATCCTTGTTAAAAACGGAATTTCATCCACTGGGATTACAGTGACTTTTATGAATAAAATCTCTCGCTGATTTTGCTATCCCTTTGTCTTCAGAGTTAAATGAAAGTCTACTCTCTTTCTAATAATGTATGCCCAACAAATTCGCAGCCTCATTGTCACTGCATAAAGATCCACCAGGATGGCTAAACGTATTGGTCTTTTCAACCTGAGGCTGCATTCTATCTATGTTCTTTACCAAGTTCCAGAATTTATTGTTAGGAGTACATGAGTCAAGTCCTTCACTCAGGCTATTCCAAAGATCTCTTCTGATTACCGAATACAGCTGTTTAATCTTTGCATTGATCAGATTTAAGGCAGACAGCTTCGGGAGATTGAGAAGACATGAAATCTCTCTGCAAGGCATTTCTCTGATGTAAATGAGGCAAAACGGCCTCACTAGTATGAATAAAGTTCAGCTTATACTTTTTCCTATTGCCTCTTGAAATGGCTACACAAGCGGCTCTTAATACTGAATCCTTGAAAAACCTCCATTTGCTGTCAAGATCACAGAAGGACACTGCTCCAGAGAGTGAATTATCCAAGGAGGATTTGTACAACCCCCAGTTAGCTTTTTTAAAATTACACAAGAGGGCATTTTTGCTATTGGGAGTTTTGTGAGTGGGACTAAACTCAATGAGGACAGGTGAGTGATCACTTCCAACCGAATCCAGCATAGTTCAGCTACAACTTGGGAAGATATCTGGGCTTGCAAATGCAACATCTAAAGCATCCCGACTACCATAGCTATGAGAGCAGTAAGTTGGTGTCCCGTCATTCAGAATACAAAAAGCATGATCATCCAGCAGGTTTGAAAGTTCATTGCCTCGATCATTAGCAACTGAGTTTCCCCAAAGAGGATGCTTAGCGTTAAAATCACCCAAGATAAATGAGGAATCGGTGACCACCTCCTTTATTAAGTCTATCTTTACGAAGATACCAATACTCTCGAAGCTTAAGGTTGTAAGTGGGTTTCAGTTTTGTGTCTTGTATTGCGATTATATGTGCCTGATGCCGATTTGCCAAGTCTAGCAATTGATCAAGCTTTACTCTTGTAGCTGATGTACATAGTCCATTGATATTACACTGCAATATTCTCAATTGGCTCCTGCCAGAAGAAAAAGAAGTAGACTGTAGCTTACTTTTCGGACGGAGGCCTCTACTAACACTCCGAACGCGTCCCTTTTTATCCTGCGCGACGGATGATGCAGTATGTTCAAAGTTCTTTAACAAACGAGTCATGATGAAGGGTGCAAGATGCAGCTTCATGAGGTCCAAGACCGTGAGGCACCAAAGGTTGAAGTCTGACTTTGCCTCATGCCTGCATGCATTTAGCTGAGCATATTGGAATGGCCTTCACGCCTTGGGTGACCCTACCAGGAGAATACACTCCCGACGTACTTCAACCATTCAGCCCAGGAACACACTCCCGCCACGATGAGGCAGCAATGCAGGACTTTGGGAGAGCTTAAATTTTATAAAACATATCAATTCGTATTAAAATATAATTTTACGGTCACCCATCAGGTATAGTGGTTAGCCGGTGCCGCAGGGTCTGGGTTCGAATCCCAAGAAGACATGGATGTTTGTAAATGTATAGTGCCTTCGTGGCAGGGGGGTACTCTAAATAGCCGTCGAGCCGCAAGTCCTCTCGTGAGGTTGGTGGAAGGAGAAGAGATGTGGGAGGCCCCTGACCACTCCAAGGGTGTTCTCCCTTAAAATTGGGGTGGAACCGAGCCAAATCGTACTGTCACCTACATGTGCTCAAAGCTACGGCTAACGACAGGCGTACTATCTAGCCAGATGTCATGATGAATATCGTGGGCCTCGATCTGACTATGTCAGACAGGTGGCATTAGTAACAACATAATTTTACAAATTTTAGCATTGCTCGATTTCATAGACGTGAAGTTTTTATGATTCGTAATCACAGGTAATTTGGGAAGTAAATTATTAGATTTAATAAATCAATCTTTAACAAAACCTTTCGGATGTTTCAAACACCAGATATCTTACAGGTTGTTATTTTCTCTCCGTTTTTTTTAAATACACAAATTTAAATTATTAAAAATGCTGCTAATAAATTGAAATAAACTCCATAGTTAAAATGCACATAATTTAAAGCAGCATCAAATGCAATACTGCATTTATACTCAAATCTGAAATTGCATTTGAGAGTGAGTGTTTATTAAAATCACAAAGTAACATGAGGGGTACCGGCAATGAACCTCGCCATTTTGAGGTACGTTTAAGTAACGAGGATGGCATCCGAGCAGACACCCCGATTTCCTAAGCTCCACACTACGCTAATGTGAGGGTTCACCGCATATAAAACAGGCATCAGTCTTCTACATGATAGGAGTTCAGTTGCCATATGACTCAAACTCATCACATCGCCGGTCACGAGTTCGTGACCATGACCACTAGGTTACGATGGCCGCTAGGAATTGGCTCGACTAGTAGAAACTTAATGAAGAGTGGAATAAGGGATAGAACCTAATTTTTTGTGGCCGTGGGTAACCTAGTGGTTACAGCATCGGACTCCAGACCGGAAAGCCTGGGTTCTATGCCCGATGCCACCAAATGCCAACCGAGTACACACAGAGTAAGTGTTTGTTAAATCAGTGGGTCTTAAAGTCTTGTGGGCTGTCGCAGCAGAAAACACGAGTGCAGGGGGCTGGAGAATATTTCCCTCCCCTCCAGTTCCATGCCTAAATTGTGGTGTCGTCATCTGTCGTGTTGTACCGAGCAAAATTGTATGTCACCTTCATGGGGGCTCAAAGCTTTAGACTAACGACAGGCGTAGATCTAGACCGTTGCCATGATGAATTTCATGGGCCTCGATCTGACTACGTCAGAGAGGTGCAGAAGTAACAACACCTAAACTTTTACCCAAAATTTCCATGCAAAATAACAGATGCTAAACCAACTTATATGAACTGAAATGTATTTGGGGTATTAATGAAGTTAGAAGAATGAGGATCGAACTTATGACCTCTTCATGGCCGCGGTAGCTAAGTGGTCAAGAACTCGCGGTCGGTTTTGTCGAATCATGGTTTTAAGTCTTTATGTCACGAAAAACTGTAATGTGAAGGACTGATGCACGTTAAATCTATCGTGTCAAAGTCCACATGTTGGATTTGTGTGAAAGTTTGGAGAATGGAGTACAAGATCAGGGGGTGTCGTCGTCGTCCGTCACTTGACCGAAGATCAAACTTACGAGGTCTTTCGGATGTGCCATTGTTTTCTTTTTAGAGCGTCGCTAAAAAAAACCAAACAAAGTCAATGACCTCAATATATGATCTTGGTTAAATTATGGTTTCGTAAACAATAGTTAATTTTTATAAGCCGAATTACATTAACTGAAAGCAAAATAAACCAAGTCACATTAGAATGGGGAAATTCATATTAGAATATTTTTCTCCAAATCAAACATCCGGTGGAATCTAGCATATTTCATTTTTGTGAGCAACAATTCCCAAAAGTTTGATTTTATATAAATAAAAGAAAATATTAAATATAACGCGTAATAAACGAAAAAATTAAAGATTTTGTTCTCACAAAGCTGCTTGGTAACTGCTTGAATATTTAATTATGCCTGATTTATGCCTTTTCAAACAACTCAAGCGGTGTCTTTAACTCCATAAAATATACTTTGTCGATTCCATAAATCCAGAAGGGATAAAACCAAAGAAAAAAATGTATTATTTACACAGGCGTCACTAAACAGTAAAAAAAAAAGAGGAAATGTAAACAAAACCTTTCGGATCAATATAGTAATCTCTTTTGATAAAGATAATGCCCCTAAAATAAATTTACACCCAAAAATTGGTAATCGATATAAAAGTTCTTGAACCCTCCTCACTTCTCCCCTCTTTCTTTCTTTTCTTTTATTGCTTTCTTTGATGATTATTTTATTTCAACTTTTTTCCTTTGCCTTAAATTGATTTTTGATACTCATGATATCCGTGTCACAACTGTGCTAGATAAAAACTTAACACCTCAAAATAAAAACCTAGGAAATATCCAGTTAGCTATTTTAAAATAAGTTTTGCTTCCTTTATTTGAGTTTTTTTTTTCAATATTTAAATGGTTGTTTTCTGGTATTTATATTGCCTTTTTTTTTTCAATTCCTGCAGGTTTCATAGTTTAGAATATACGATCCATTTATTGTATTTTATGATTAATAAATAAAAATTCGTTTGTGTATGCACTTCTAAATCAGCCCAGGCAAAGAAGAATTAATCAATTATAATAACTGATTTATAATAAGTCCAACGGCTGAGTGGTAGCGTTTCGCGCTTCCACACCACAGGTCGAGGGTTCAAATCCCGGGCTGAGCAAGGTCGATTAAGCCTTTCATCGGGTTGATAAATGAGTATTAGGCTTGTGCTTGGGAACTAAATACTGGGGGTTTTGCTTCAGACGACCACCTGACTGGAGCACGTGCTCATGCATCTCAGCGCTGAAGGTCGTGTATAATGAGATGGGCACATTAGGCAACCCTTATCAGCTGTGTTACACCACTGAGTTTGGTTAAGCTTGATAATTGATTTATAGCAAATGTGTGAAAAAAATTTCTAACTAAAAAATTCTTACAGAGACCAGCAAGCATTAAATAAATTAATTGGAAAGAAAAGAAAAATTTTCTTTGTAAATTAAAATGCATGAGAAGTATTTGGAAAATTGACTCTTGAAGGGTCTAAAAAATTAAAATATTTCCATTATCAACTATTTAGAAACCTTTGGAAAACTGAAAGATTTAACTAAAGATTAATACTGTATTAGAAATAAGATTATGAGCTGAACTTACGAGGGGATGTCAAAAAAAGTAAAGGGACTTCTGCAATTTCTCTTTCGAAGATTTAACAACAGCGCTATAGTATCCAGCGCTGAATGAGGAATAGTCGACAACACTTCTATACAATGTGTCACTCCTCTTTCCTCGTTGGAGAGTAGGAGACCGTTCAACAGGGCAGCTCCATTGTCGATCCGCATCAAGGAGGGCAGCGATTCGTGTTTTGTTTCCGGAAGGTGTGATATTCAATCAGCCATCCCTTCCTTTACTATACCTTCAACGACAACGACCTTCAGTGGTTAATGTCGATGGACTAGCCTGGTCTTTCATCATCACATAAAGAAGTTCTTCAACACTATCCGTTCATAGTTCTTACTTTGCGATAAATAGCTGTCACCATACTATGCTTGCAAACGACGAATATTTTCCGCAGGTATCTCACCTTCAGCAAACAAAAAGCGAATCACTGTCCTCTTTTCCTCCTTGGTGCAAATCGGCAATGGAACTGCTATGTTGAACGGTCTCCTACTCCCCAACGACAAGGAAGAAAGAGGAGTGACATGCTGCATAGAAATGTTGCCGACCACACACCTCATTCAGCGTTGGATACTAACGCTGTTGCCAAACCTTGGAAAGAGATATTGCAGAAGTCCCTTTACTTTTAGACTTTCTCTCGTATTTGTAAATAATCCCTTTAAATTAGTAACTCAAATGTTTTACAAGCTTTCTTTAAAAATTAAATTTTCATTAAGAATAATTTTTTCAAAGTGTATGAACTTAAATTCTGCAAAAGTTATGAGAATGCTTGTGTGTGTGTGACTACGCGAAGCATGGAAATAAATAAAAATATTTACTAATGAATACTATACGTACACACTATTATCCTTTTCAATATAAAAATTTGTCACATATTTGTTCCTATAAATTGTAATAATATTTACTGTATTATCTATCCTGAAGCTTAAATATATAAATTCCATGTACAATTTTTGTTTAAAAAAAATTTAAAAAATAAAGAGAAATTCATCTAATTTTTACTAATTAATTCTAATTTGTAAATAAGTTAATCATTAATCTTATATTTAGCTAAAAATCACGTATTAATAACAGAAATAAAATAATTCCTGTATAAGAGAGTCCCTAGTCTTTCAAAATTCTTTTTTTTCCCAGTTTTATTTCTTTATCGATTTTAACTCACAGGAGTTTATGATACTTAACCACCACACAGTATTTTTTATAAACCCTATTTATAAATAAAATTAAATCAACAATTTTGATCGTATGCAACGAGGCAACGAAGTTGAAATCGAATTAAGATTTGACAAAAAACTACGTATTTTTATGGCTTTTAAAAAAATACATTTAAATAATGGTTTGATGTGTTATCAAAAATTTATATCTTCATGTAGAAAATTTATCAACTTATTTTCATAGAATTAAATTTTGAAGCCATTTGAAATTATTTTAAAATCATTTTCCGTTTAACCGGCTCAAATCTCGCCAAGCAGACTTCATTGGCACCACCACACAATATACACATAAAAAAAAATTTTATGAGTGGTTTTTCATATATCTTTGATGTATTATGAAAAAAAAAAAAACTTTATTGATAAGAAAAGACCACGCCTTGTTTTGAAAATGTGGTGGTAAAAGGTTACCAGTCAAAATATTTCGTTTGGCTTCGGTTGTATCACTTTCGGCAACATAATCACGCCGACAAAACAGAAAAATATCATTTCGACATTAATTCTTCAGAATATTATGATTAACTAAGGAATTTAATGTATTATTTTAACAGTTTTAAGCCTTTCATTTCTACTTAATTGAGGACAACATTCCTCCAAAAAGCAATGAAAACGGTTCGTAAATGACAGATTTTTCAGTACACACACATAATGTTCTAGAGCAGGGGTCGGCAACCTTTCAGCTGTGGTGGGCCAAACCAACCTACCAACATGATTCAGCGTGCCAAACAATAGCAAATATTTGAAACAATATGATTCCCACGAGAATACATGCAGAATTAGGAAAAATAGAAGCCAAAAATACAAATTTACTTATATGCTAATTATGCATCATTTAAAGATATTTATTGACATAAAAATAAACATAAAATGCAACTATTACTTCAATATAAATACAAATATTAAAACTGTGCACATAAATATGTATATTTTTAGAATTTTTAAGGAAAACTTAAAATATGACTCAATATAAATCAAAAATTAAAATTGTATATATGTTATGCATTCTTAAAAATATTTATGAAACTAGAAATAAACATAATAAAGTATAAGTGTTCATGCAGCAAAGTTAAATAAAAAATTAAAATTTTAAGGAGAACCTTGGCCCTGCAGAGATCTACTTAATGTCGCAATATCAGGGGTTATTTCGTTACTGATTCGTTATTTTCAGTTTGACACAGGATTCAGAATGTTCAGCAGTTAAACAATTTCTTTGTGGACTCAAAATATATTTCATATGAGAAAAAATGTGTTGCATAGATATGTGGAACCAAAAGCGGAAAGCAGGGCACAAGCTATTTTTTTCAAACAATTAAATCTTTCTGGCAATGACATCCAGCAATTTGAATGCTGTCGATTTAATGCTAGAGTTATCTTCCAAATTTTTCCGTAACTCCGTAAATTTTGTTTTCCATAATTCTGAAGATATTAATTCAATAAGTTCCATTTCAAAATTATCAGTTTTCATCCACTCAAAAATTGACAAATCGAATGGGATTATTAATGGGTCTATTAAATCAGGTTTGATTAGAAAAGAAAATATGGGCATACAAGCTTCAAAATCTTTGCATCTTTTAGAAAACTCCTCCTTAAGTGCTTCAAAGTAAATCTGAAGTTCATCTTTGTCTACGGTTGATGTATTTGCAAGCGCTTTAACATTTGGGAAGTATTTGTAGGTACTAGTATTAATATCACGGGAAAATATATTTAATTTTGTAGTAAAGCCCTTCCAATATTCAAAAAGTTCAAGTACTGTTTGACTTTTTCCTTGCAATCCTAAGTTTAGTTTATTGAGATGTTTAGTTATATATGTCAGAAACATCAATTTACATAACCATTCCTTGTCGTCTAATTCGGGAAAATGTTGTCCCTTATCATTAAGAAAAATTTTAATGTGCTCCATGCATGACTCAAACTTATTCAATACATTACCACGACTAAGCCAACGGACATGACTGTACAAGGGAAGATCTACATATTCCCTTTCCATTTCTTCTAAAAGAGATTTAAATTGTCTGTGTACTAATGAAGATCGAGACACTATAATATTAACTATTTTAATAACAGTATTCATTACAGAAATTAAGCGCTGAGACGAAATTTTGGCAACTAAACTTTCCTGATGTATTATACAATGGAGGTTCATTATTTTATGTCCAACATGATTTTCAAGAAGTTTGACAAATCCTTTTTCCTTGCCAACCATTGCAGGAACGCCATCAGTAGTTACACAAAATATTTTATTTATATTAATATGTTTTCTTTCAAAATGATTCATAAATGAAAAAAGAATATCCTGCCCTTTAGTTGTACCACAGACAGAAGAATCATACTGCATAATTCTTCATAAATTCGATTTTTATCACAATATCGTGCAATTACTGCAAGGCGTGCCACATCATTCACGTCTTTACTTTCATCAAGAGCAATGCTAAATGCAATAGTTTCTTGTAAACCTGAATTTTGTTTCGCAGTTACATTTTCTGCCATTTATGTTATTCTTCTTTCAACAGTTCGCGCAGAAGCAGGTATTTCTTGAATTCGTGATAATATTGTTTGCAAGTTAGGTAAATCACTGAACAATATTTCAGCACTTTTTAAAAATGTGTCCTTTATATGTTCGCCATCTGTAAAAGGTTTTCCTTTGGCTGCTAAACGATGAGCAATGACGAAACTACATTCTGTCGCTTTTGACTCCAATTGTTTGACACAAAAATGTAATTTCCTTTTTATATCCAGAAATAGCTCTTTCTAAAACTTCACATTTCTCATCAGAATTCTTAAATGTGGTCTGGTGCTTAGTTTAAAATGTCTTTGTACACTTGACGTACGACATTTTCGCGACATAGCACACATACAGCACGATCTTTTTATTGTTTGAATCCAAATTCGTTAGTCCAAGAATCTTGAAAATCGCGAACATCAAGCTTTCTTTTTTTTTAGTCGCCATTTGATTCAATATGTAACTATTAATTGGCACAATGATGAAACAAACAATGTACAAATTTTCACAATAAAACTAACACAACGTGACAAAATTAAAAGTGACCAAAAAATCACGTCGTGCATCAAACTAAATTTAACTTTCGACTGAATTCATACTCGGTATTCGTATATCGGCGTGACTAATAGAAAACATAAAAATGTGTTCTAATATCTATTTCTATTAGCTTAATTCGCTCCAAAAGTAAAACATAAAATAATTATGACTTCTTTGGCACAACACTCAAAAAACTGCATTTTAGTTAAAAAGGACCTTTGTTATGAAATCTGATTCACTTGCCTAATTAACCCACATCATTGTGTTTTCTTTTCACCGAATTTATTTCCAAACCAAGTTAAATATGTTGATGGAATAACTATTTTTGTTTAATATATTTCCGATGGAAAACGTCTGTTAAGCAGAATTTTGATTTATACCTAAGACATTTGTTTTTTCATTTTACGTCGATGCTCAAACTTTTGGTGGGCAAAATACAAACTACTTACTTTTTTATTTACAGAGCCTTGATGAATGATTCTCAATTTTGCAAGTATTACTCAATAATTTTTATTTGTGTTGAATATTTAATGCTAATAGTAAGTCACATTTAAACATAAGGTGTTTTCTTTTACATAAAGCGTACAAACTACAAGCAAGCTGATTCAGCAGAATCGTTTTATGGCAAAAAATCGAAAATGAAAAATAACCTTTATATAAAAATGTACGAGGGGATGAAAGGAGAGACAGAATGATATAGCTTTATATATAGTATATCTCTTATAATTTTGTACAGTGGTAGTGTGCCACATCTGGCACGCGTGCCATAGGTTGCCGACCCCTATTCTAGAGAATTATTTTTATGTAAACATTATAATCATTTAGTAGTTAGTTGAAACATAACTTTTAAGATCACATAATTTACAAATTGCGAATATTATTTCATTTAACTATTATTAAAAAATTACAAAAATCAGTATGTTTTGAGTGAAAGAAGTTCTCTCTTAAGTAAGTTATATTGTGTTTGTAAGCTAAAAAAAATTTCTCCCTTCATTAAATTCAGTCGTTCAGGGGACATTTCTTTAGTTTCTAACATACAGAAAATGATATAAACACTTCTAAAATTATTTCCATATGTTTTCAACTACACATTATTAAAAAAATACAACAATTTTCATTGTATTTAATTTATAAGCTTTAACTTAAAAATTAATACATCCAAATACGAAGCAACCAATCTTGTTCCAAATTACTTTTAAATACCAGGGGAAAGAAAAAAACTATAATTATATATAAAAAAAATTTAGCAAATAAATAGAAAATAGTTCTTAAATGTTCGAATTACTGTAATGATCAACTAATGATTTAAATAGGTTAATTATAAAGCTATAAGACCTAATAACGTGCATATAATTGACAAAAGGAAACCGTGATAATTGTGGTACAAATAAATATTGCTTTTTTCAGGAACAACTATCTGAATTTAAAAAGAATTGATACCAATTAAATTAAACAAAAATGCTCCTAATGTGCATTTTTCTTGATAAAGCAATACATTGATAAATGTTTAATTACAGATGTCCATTAATTCAACACAATTTCTTTTCTTTAAACAATAAAAATATATTTTCTAGATTATAATGAAATGCCTACATATTCATAGAATCTTAATTACACACAACACAAATATGATTTCTTAGTTCTTACGATTACATTTCAGATTTCACTTATCGAAATAAAACTAATTATCGTCTGCCTGCAGTCACGACGAGTAATAAGTTTACTTTGATCTGCGCATTATATTTCATAAAAAAAAATCTATGAGTTTTATATTTATATTGCTCCCTGTATTCTCCTTTTTTTGAAAATTTTTTCTGCCGTATTATTTCCATATAAAAATCCCAGGAGAGAAATACTATTATTTCTTCTTTGTGTAGTAATTTGTTTCTTTCTTTTGAACTATAGTTCATATATAATATCAAAAATGTATCATTTATATATGGAATAGTCAGTGTTAAGAATTGTAAACTAGTGCCAAGTGACTTTTATTTAATTAATTTTTTGAACTTGCCATTTTATTTTTCCTATTTTAAGCAAAATCGTTTGGCAACGACATTATATTCTGTAATTTCAAAAAATATTTAATTTGAAGATTGATTGTAAAAAGAACTTTGTAGTGAGATGTTGTTATAAAAATTTTGTTCGAGCGCATAGAGAGAGATTTTGTTGATTTACTCTTAAAAATTATTTAAGTGAATCCATTCAGATTGATCCAAATGCTTTTGTTTTGATAATTCATTCGTTTTTCAATTTTCAAGATTTGCAATTACTTTAGCGTCAGACTAAATTCAAAAAATAATATTAAATTAAAGAATTACTAGTGTATGTGCGTGTAAAATTATTCTTGCAAATAACCTTTGGTAAAAATAATAAAACACTTAAGAAAAGTTGTCAGAAAATTGTATTTAAATGATTTTAGATTTATGAAAAAAACGTCCTTATTAAAACAATAATTTATAAATACGTTTTGAAAATTAAATTCAGATTCATCACCGGCTACTCTTCGGCTCAATTGTATTTTCTTATGTAATGTAATTTTAAGTTCCGTGTTAGCCACATTTGTTTTTTCTTTTTTTTT
The DNA here is from genome assembly GCA_019973975.1 of Trichonephila clavata. Taxonomy (NCBI): domain Eukaryota; kingdom Metazoa; phylum Arthropoda; class Arachnida; order Araneae; family Nephilidae; genus Trichonephila; species Trichonephila clavata. The sequence continues at coordinate 178,421 of BMAO01017187.1, forward strand.
AGAAATTTTTGATTAATTTGAGCTTTTATTTCTCTATTAATGAAATTAATCATTTTAGGAAAACATTTTTACTTATTACTTTTTCAAATGCCCATTTAATAAGAACAGAATTATTAATCGCACCCTTAGGCAAAATAAAAAGCACTGAATGTCTTTTTTTAAATGCTTTCTCAAATTATCCGAACAGATTAGAATTGCATCTTGTTTCCGGAAAATTAAAACTAGAGCAGTACGCTTTAAAATGGCATTCAGGTCTTAAAAATTGAATATCTACAGTTTATGAAAAATAATGCACTATTAAAATATTACTTTTAATTCTGTGTTTTTGTGTTGTATTAGTTTGTTGTGGAGTCAATTAAATTTTATTGGCACCGCAATGGTTATCAAAAACTTATTTAATACTCATAGTGCTCTTAAGGCGATATGGTACACTAAAAATCATTAAACTGTCGAAAAGATTTTTATTGGCTTATTCGATACCCCGAATCTTTATAAACATGCCTGGAAAATTTCAAAGATTTACCTGCATTTTTCATTAAGTAATGGAGCAATGTTTGATGTTAAACAGCAACTACCACGCCTACATTTCAGACTATCTGCTAGAAAATAGCCTGATAAAAAATGAATTAATTATTCTTCTAATGCGCATCAATGAGATTGATATTATATATGCAGAAATAAACCATTTTAAGAAAGAATTGTGCAATTCATGCAAAAATTCTAGTTTGTGAATTATTTACTGGAAGATCAAATGGATTTGGTCAAGATATAAAAATTGTGCGTGCTTTATATGATATTATTATGAATGAAATTAAAACTTCAAAACGGATTCTCCCAAAGCACAAATACTAAATCTCATTTTGATAACTCAGATAATTAAAAGTCTAATTCGCAAGAATAGAAAAACTCTCCCATTTTTATATATTTGTTTTTGGTGATATATATATTTCCCATGTGTGCGAGATTCAACACTTTTATTATTAAAATATTTTAAGATATTTATTTAAACAAATGCACATATACAGTTCTTAGATTTTGATGTATTTTACCTATAAATTGTTATTTGTGAGTTTGCTTTCATTCGTGTACAATATTTAACATGCGAAGGCTTTTAAAATCATGAAATAAAAAATAAAGGCATCTTTTGTACATGTTGTGCATTAGCTCTAAGCATGAAATTAGCTCTGAAGTGTGTGTATTTATATTTTATTATAATTATTAAGATAAAGTTTTATGAAATATTGATCTTTCATTCGTTTTTTTCTATGTATTCATTATGGCAGTATACTGTTTAATTGTTCTACATTTGTGCAATTTTTATGGTAAGTAGTTTTAAATAAGCTAATTAACATTCCATAAAAGTTTCAGACTATCCGATGAATATTATATCATGCTATTTATGGAATGAAAACTTCAAACTCATATTTCTCCATGATGAATTTTTGTACATATACTGTTATTCAAAACACTAAGACTTTTTTGATAATTGAAGTATGGGTTTTAAATTTTTTATACATGTTCTGAAATGTATGTTTTGTAAAACTGTGCATGGAATTAGCTCTAACATGTTTAGTACTTTTTCTAAAAAATTTCAAAATAAAAATTAATGTTTTTTTGGGAATTTCTGGAAGTTTTTAACTATAAAAAAATTAATAAAAAATTAAAGAGCAGCAGCAGAAAAAACCCCATGAACAGTTTTATGTAGTATATTACAAGGTACTGAGAAAAAAAATTTGAAAGAAAAGAGACATATTTAAGGTAACTGGGACGTCTGCGAGAAGGAAAAATGAACTTTTTTTGCACCAACTTTAAATGGTTCTCGCTTACACTTAAATTAAAAGCTACAGAAGTACAATTTTTACGTTTAGTTATTCATTCTGAATTACAAATAAATCTGTAAGAGAAATAATTAATCAATAACTATTTTTTTTATTTTCAAGCATGTTCTTACCTTTAGGTACACTTTGCATAAAATCTACTGCATATATGGTTATAAAATTTCACGGAGTTTTTGTAAACATAACAATCTATAAAATATAACGGAATTGAATTTTAAAATATAAATTTATAAAAATTAAAAAAGTTTTTATATTTAGTGATTTAAATTTCGTCTAAATTTTATGCAGAAATTGTGCTATATCAAAAATTTGTGAATGTTTATCTAAAAAAAATTCATTCACTTTGTTGAAAATTTGTGGGTCTTATAGTATACAAAATATCAGCACTATAGGTATGATAGATTTTGAGAAAAGTGTACCGGAATCACCAAAAAAGGCATTTTGAGAAAATTGCAAATAAAGATATTTTCATCTAGGATTTGTAAAATAATATATTTTAATACAATATAAAGCCATACCATTTTTAATTGGGTTATTTTGCATCATTTCTCGGTTTTTAAATTGTAAGTTTAAAATTCTAGATTCTTTAGAAGTATTTTTAATTATTCTTTCCCTATTTCATCAACACGTGTTAACGACGATTCACACCTTCTTCCATTTAAAATATCAAAGTTTTACGTCTATAAGTCTTAGTACTTTCACTTCACTTTGAACATCATCATTACAGGATATTACAAATCTCCTTACACATATTTTTATTGTTATAAATTACACACAAAAATGTCTTTGATAAATTTAAGAAGTTAATTTGAAGTCTAATTTAAATGGAGCTCTGTTTTTAAAAATTATAACAAAATAATGTTTTTGTATTCATACATATTAATATTTATTTATTTTAAAGAAAAACCAAAAGTAATAAACATGTAGAGAGTAATTTATGAGCATTCAAATGTTAACAACAAGCAGTTAGGAAAAACGAAATATCTATTTTACAAGTTGTTTATTTAATTTAGAATAATCCTCATGATCCTTTTGATTTATAGTTTAGGAACTCCACTGAGTATTTATAAATGCTAAACTAGATATAACTAACTTTTCAATAGAAAAAAAATTTATTTTAAAATTTTTGAACTAATTACTTAAATTTTCTGTAATTTTTGCACAAAAAAATGTACAATTTTTAATAAATTTGAACATTTAATATAGAAAAATTACGTTCTTCGAATAGAAAAATTAGTTTTTTAC